>JAECUM010076849.1:0-14848 GCA_016617855.1 Megalonaias nervosa
TATATATAGTAATATTTTATATTTAATTGAATTGTTTTTAATTAGAGATATGAAATCCTTATAGTATAATGACAGAAATTTTGAGATATCTGAGATTGACGGCGGAAGAGCAAGAATTTTATCATGTGCATCAGAAGTATAATTTGTACGCTGGAAATGCATTGGGTTCTGTTATTAACATAAAATCTTAAAAATCTGTTGGCACACCAACGCCAGCTGGTATGTTAATTTCAGTAAAAGGCGATAATATAGAAAGAATTAAAATGTTTAGAAAAGATTTTATTTATACTTTGTTTTGCGACGATATTCCAGAAGGACACCGGGTATACTGAGTAAATGGCGCAGCTGCTGATGATAATATTGAAAATTTAGCATTACAAAATGAATTTCAGCTTCATTCAGTATTTGATCTATATGAGACAAATGATAAGGGAATTATTCGACATAAAAAAAACAAAGTTGCTGGAAATTTGGATAGAGATGGATATTTACTTATAAAAGTTAGAGGAATCAAAACAGATTTTATTAATTATAAATCACACAGGTTTGTGTTTGAAACTTTTAATGATGTTATTCCAGTTGGTCTAGTTATTGATCATAAAAATGGTATTAAAACAGATAATCGTTTGGAAAATTTAGATTTGGTTACGCCAAAAGAAAATACTAGAAGAGGAATTAGTGGTGGAAATAATTTTAAAAATCCAACTAGACAAATAATTTCAATAAATGTTGAAACTTGTGAAGAAATAAAATTTAAATCAATGACAGCTGCTGCAAAGCACCTCAAAATTAGTACAGCTAGAGTAAAAGAAGTAGCTGATGGTAAAAGAAAATCAGCAACGTCAATGTTGACATTTGATAGATTTAATTTTAAATACGATAACTAATGATATTTTCTATATCATTTCGAGTAAGACAATTATGACTAAATTCCATAATATCGTCGCGATTAAATCGTAATGTCATCATTTTATTTGTATTAAGTTTTATTTTTTCTGCTACTGTTAATAAAAATCTGTCAGATTCGCCTAATGTTATAATAACATCAACAAAATAAAAACTATGTCCCAACAAACAATTTCGAATTGCCTCAGCTAATTCTCTGTAATTTAGCATATTAACTCTTTGATGATATTTTATTTCTCCAAACATCTTATCATTTATTAATTAGACAAAAGATATATTATAATAATGAACTTAACTGAAACACTAGCTGAACTATATTCGGGAGATTTTGTTTAAAATTCTGTTTCAAATTTTACTCGTGATATATTTGCTAGCTATACTGAAAACGATATTTTGCATAACGATGACGACGAAGATGAAGATGATGTTGTTAGTAAAAAAAAATTAAGCAGACCAACAACTGGGCGATATGATATTAAGTACCATATTGCTAAAAAATTAATAAAATTTAATTTTACTATCACTCAGCATCAAATATTTTGGCAACTTATGAAACCATTTTTAAACGTAAAAATAACTGGACGACAAAGAAATATAAAATACGATTTTATTTTCGTTAAAATATTTAATTTAATGCCAGTCGATGGTGCAAGAAAATTACATTTAATTTCTTTATGTAAACCAGTAAAATGTAAATCAGTATTAATACAATACGAAGAAATTTATGATAATATTATTCGATCGATATCGACTTAGTGGGTACCCAGCTATTAAATTTATCGCTATACCCTCGCCATTTGACTAAACTTTTGTTGCCGCGCTGTTTAATAACTTTTTCAATAACAAATATATCTTGTTCTGTTTTCTGAAGTTCTTGCTCGTAAAAACTGCCAGTTATAGGTTCACCTAATAAATCTTTCAACGAGTATGTAACTGGTATTGTTAAAAGTACTTCATAAACAACAAACACTTCTTCGCTCCAGTTATGAGTATATCCTTTCTCAAATATATTTTCGTCAGAGAAATTCTAACTTTATCACCAACTTTAAATTTATGCCTTCGATACATATTTTCGTTTGCTAATATTGGATTTGCAATCGCGTCGTTTGGCGACATTTTTCTTCTGCCTAGCGAAAGGGATCTGTGTTTCGTGTTATTATACTCGTCAACAATTTTCTGTAAATTGTCAATATATTTACTCGTATTTTTAGCTGTTAAATATTTACGGATTTTTTTGTTGAGCGTGCGATTAAATCTTTCAACGATGACGCTTTTTCCCTCATTTCCTGTGACATATTTTTAAATGTTATTTTGTTCTAAAAACTGTTCAAATTTTTTATTTAAAAAATCTGCTCCATGATCAGTCCAGATTCTATTTGGTTTTCTTCCTGTGTTAACAATAATTTGTTTTAATGCATCAGTCATCGATGTCCCTGTTTTATCCGAAACGGGTATACTAAACGCGTATTTGCTAAAAAACATCTACAACATTAAAAAGATATCTCTTGTTATCATTAAACGGAGCAAGATTTGAGACATCAACTAAATCTATCGCCCAGATATCATCAACGGCATTTGCGACAACTTTACGTCGCGGAAACTTTTTTTTTAGCTTTGTGTAGCTCAGACGCTAGCGTCTTCGAGGCAAGATGTCATATAATTCTTTTTTACCGAGACCTAATTTATATTTTGCTCCAATAAAACCCTGAACCAGCCTTCGGTCAACACGTTCTCGCATATTTACAGGTTTCATATCACGAAGTTCGTCTAATATTACTTTATCGCAGCTGTGTTTATTTTGTTCGTTGTCTGGACGTTCAATGTCTCTGTAGCAGATATCATGGCACATTGCTATTGCATCAACTTGATTGTAAGGCTCTTGTCCTGGCAGCGGATTATCGTTTTCGTCAAGTTGTTTATCAAGAGGATTATAAGGTCCAGTATATTTATGGCCTGGCAATGTGCAACCACCTTTTGGTTTCGGCAATTTGCCAATTAATTTATGTATATCTATACCAAAACCAATTATTTGTCTATTTTTGCATTTCTGACAATATGTGACAATTTTATTTTGCTCAAGACATAAATCTCTATCACAATCGCACTCGCATGTCGTTATTTATTAATCATCTACTAAAATAATCTCCCTGACGTTGTCAGGGCAACCCGCTCCGGACAACTTTGTTGTTGGCAGTCTTACTGTTGGCGATAATTTCTTTAAAAACATACTTTTTTCTTTTTCCACAGATTGCACAATTACTTTTCAGCATTATTCTATTATTTTTTTTCTGTTTCTTTCATCTTTATTTTCTGTTTTAGTTTTACACTTAAGACAATATGTTGACATCATATATCAGTGAGTTTAGATAAAATTAATTGCATTCTCATCATTAGCGTGAGAAGGTTATTTGTCAAATTGCAAAATAAACTTAAAAAATCTGGATTTTTATTCACCTGTTTAATGAACATTACGCAATAATATCCACAAGCAGAAGTTCAAACTGGTTGAATTTGATTAGACGAATAATTTATTATTTTCGCTAGAGACTTTGTCTCTGACGAAGTCTCTTGAATTCTACTCATATATTTTTTTATTGCGTCACTTGGTGGAATTCCGAACGAGTCAAAATAATTGTTATCACAAACAGCTACCCAATGTGTACCAGATCCGTCATTAAAATCTTGTATATTTATCACACACGAACTTAGCGTCTCTAGCGACGGCGACGGAATCGCCATAAGTTCATCTTTAGAATAAACTCCACGGAAATTTTTTAATTTTTTTTTAGTTTATCAAGTATATCAAAATTACTTAACGCAGCCGACTTTATCGGCTGAGATTTCATCTTTTTGTTCCTGGCAACATTAGTCCTCGTCCTATTCCTAAAAGATTTGGTAATAGACTTCCCGCTAATCCTGCTAGTAATGGAGCTATTGGAATAAATCCACCTTTTTGCCTCGGTCGTGTCTTTCTTTTCGTCGTTGTCTTTCTTTTTGCTGTTTTTCGCCGATGCTTTGCATTAGGCATTATATTTTTCTTTAGACAAACATTTTCTTTATTCCATGACCTTCAATTGCCTTTTTCGTTGCGCCAGATACTGCTCCAGACGCTGCTGCTAATCCTAATGTACCTAACACCGGGAAAAGTTTTGGTATTAACGTTCTGGCCATTACAGATAGTGCCGGACCGAAGAAACCACCTTGTTTTGACATTGCTGTTATTTGTGCAGCACTTAAATTTAAAACAAAAGGTTTGCCGAGGTTATACTTATTTACTTGTTTTTTTGGTTAACATTAATTTTGTTAAAGTATTCAAAACACCTGCGTTAGCGTCGACCTTTAATGAAACCTGCCTCTTCTTTGCAACAGCAGCTGCTAATTTTTTAACTTGACCATCAGTCAAATATATTTCTTTTACAATATATTTTGTCATTATATACAGATTACAGATTAAACTTCTACTGTCATTTTACCTCCATCAAAGTCAATCGTAATAGTTCTGTCGCTGATCACTAACGCGTACACGTACAACTCCGCCACTGGAACTGCTCCTAATGTCCAAGTAATTTCAATATCAGCAGCTGAAATTACATTTCTTTCATTTTGTTTACTAACATCAAAATAAAATATCGGATAAAGTGTACGAAATTCCTCTACTGATATCTGAGATCCGTCTCCAACATCTTGATATTTTTGCAATGCGTCGAGCAGGTACATGTAAGGTCGAGTAATATTTTTATTAGCGTCATCTGCAAAATTACATTCTATCGCTCGCTCAGGATATTGCTTTGAATTTATTCTAGCATATATTCGTCTAACATCAGCATTATCAAATATTGCATTATTTTGTTGTTGGTTACGTCGCGCTTGCCGCTGAAATACAACAAATAATTGCCGTGGCTTTTGTTCAGTCGACGTTGTTGTGACTCGCCATGTGTAGTCGGTGGTATTTGGAACTGCTGTTTGATATATTTTATGTTGCTGAAAATAAATCTTCTTTGTGCGGGTTTTAAGAATATCTTCTAATTCGAGCGATTTTGAAACCGTCGGTGTTATTCGTGGCATCCACAGCGCGAGTTTGTTTATGATAAACTGTACATCAACTCCACCAGATCGAAATAAACAATCATTTTGTTCTGATCGATCTAAAATAAATGTATGTTTAACTCCACGAAACACTTTATTATAGTCCCTGCAAAAGCCAAATATTGTACTTAGTGGCAACATCATTGTAATTTGACGTGATTCTGCTGCAAGTGCCTTCCTCTTAGAATAACCTTCATTGTAACGTATATTTTTTCTGACAATAGGAAAGGAGTTATTAATAAGATTCAACATTTCAGTGCCGGTTGCAGCTAATCCTGGTGGTGTTATACCAAGATTATTACAAGCTGAAGTAAGTGCTACTCTTGTGGCTACATCACCAGCGGCTGCACCTGGTTCGACTATACCTAGCGCAGCAGCATTAATAATAAGAAAATTTCTTACAATTACATCTTCAGCGGCATTAGCCCCCGCAACTAAAATAGGTGAACCTCCAGTTGAAAACTCAGACGATGCCATAAAACCAGACCCACCACTTCCGGTATTTTTAAACCACATCATATTATTTGCAGGTGATTTGGAGTAATCATTGGAAAACGAAATAGTATTTAAAATTGTACTTGCTATTTGTAAATGACCTGAAATATCTTCAACAGTTTGATTGGCCAGCTGATATCGAGCACTTTTAAATAAACACCAGCCGTCATTTATAAGAGCTACTTCTGTGTCAGCTGCAATTGCGGCAGGTACATTAGCTACTGTCATAATCTGGCCACGAACTTCTAACATTACTTTATGAGGCAGCAGAAATACGTCATCGTCTCGAGTACTAAATGTTCTGACGCCAGCCTTATTAGGTTCGTTAGAATTTTCATCGAGATATTCAACACATTCAAATTCTGTTACCGTGTCGTCTGTGTCATAAGTTTCTGCTAAATCGAGACAATTTTTTACAGACATTTTTTTATTTATTAGGTTATACAAAATTATTGTGGCGCTGTTACTTTAGATATTAATTTTTGCATAATTTGTTCTCCTTTTGGTGATGAAAGTTTTTTTGTTGTTGTTATCATTGCGCGTTGGGTTTCTTTTGTTGGTGCGATTTCTGAAATTGCTTGTTTTATTGTCGGTACACCACTTTTTATTTTATCAGCTATTTTTTGTCCAACAGCAGATGCAGCTCCAGTTGCAAAAGCTTTTGACGCGTCAAGTGCAATTGGCGCAACTTTATGAGCTATTTCTGGAGCATTTTCTATACTTTCAGCAAATATATTTCCCAAAAATCTTCCGACTATTTATCTTCTATCAACTTTTTTTCTCTGTTTCATTATATCTGAGGTTGCATAATTTTATTGCCGATCGCGAAGTTTATTGCTCGCGTAAGTGTAAATAATAAGTAACAACCTCGTTGCTCATATCCAGTTGTCGTTCAGACTGATCTGTCAATTGCATATTTACTTCTGTTATTTGATTTTCAACATTTAACGGATAATAAATAACCTGACGTGGATTAATTTGCATGACAGATCCTGGTGGAACATCTGGCGAAAAACTGTATATTGTTTGTCCTTTACTACCCTGAGCTGAGTAAGATCCAGATGCAATAGAGCAATTTATTAATATTCCGTTTACGTCAGTTATATTTACTGGATTTTCACCGTCAAATGAAACTTTTTCACCAGAGAGAGAGAAATAATTTTTATAAGGAAATCCTATCAGTGAAGCGATACTTTTTGCTGATGTAAAACGAACTATTATATTATTTAATGTCATTCTGGCGCGTAACGTATTATAATTTGGTGTAAGTTCAAAATCATCAGCTACAGCTCCATTCTTTTCTATTAGCTCTTTCATTATTTTATTTAGATCGGTAATATTATAAGCTCCTTGTGGAATTTTAAAATTTATATCAATAAATATACGTTCAGAATTAAAATATCCAAATTCAAATTCATCGTTGATCCCAGTTTTTACATTAGCCATAGAATTCCAACACGTACAGGAAATTAGTCCGATTTCATATTGTTTTTCACGATCTAGTTCTATTGGCGGAATATACCGTACCGAAATATTTGCGCTATCTTTATCAGATTGTCCAGAGTCTACTAATAATGTTGCTGACATTTATTATTATATAAAATTGTTATATGAAATTATTATGCAAAATTGACATTTATAAAATTAAATCGCGATGTAAAGTTTCGTATTCGTCAGATGTTAATAAATTTTCCGATCTCAAATTATCAAGTATGTCAATAATTTCATTGTCAATTTAAGCACCAACATTTCCAGCTTCTTTTGATGATATCAATAACATTAATCTGCCAATCATTTCAGTAACTGATGAAAATATTCTAATATCAGTTCCAGTTCCTTCTTTTCTAATTTTCTTTAATCGCTCATTATCATAATGTTCAAATAATGTTTTAAAAGTGTATTTTCCTTTTTCAACATATTTTAGTTCTAAATTGTTTTGCAGTACTTTTAAAAACACTAGCAATAGCAGCATTTCTAGCTTTGTCAGAAAGTTCTTTAACATCTTCTATTTCAGCTGTATCAATTTCTTTGTAAGCTCCTGCATTTTTTTATGATATCAATTAATTTTTTAATGAGATCTTTGTGTTCATCTTCTTCCCAATTATACATATTATCAACATCTAAAATATCGTTTTCTTCCATTAAACTATAACATTCTGATGACATTATTTCGTCTTTTGCTTGGTTTTTATATTTATTACGATATTTTTCATTATCTTCATCGATTGATTTTTGTAAATCTTCTTCAGTCATCATCGTAGGAGCTCGTTCAAAAAACATATATTTTTCTTGTCCTTTATCCAATGATTTTGCTTCAGTACTTAATTTATTATTTTGATGAATGTATTGGTTATTTCTTATATTATTAATAACCTTAATATAAAGATCAGCGATAATTACATGTCGATATAATTTAATGCTCTCATAGCAATTTCTATTTTCTAAAACTATATCGCTACGGTTCTTCTCACTCTCTTCTTTAATTTTTTTTAACTCTTCAATTTTTTCGTCGGCTTTAAAATCATCTTTTTTTAACATTGTATACTTTCACACCCTTAAAGTCATATTCTTTTATTAAAATCTTCATATTCATCATCTCTTATTTTGCTATCTATATTTTCTAAATCATATTCAAATCTTCTTTTTTCTTCTATAACTTTCCTCTCTCTTCTAAGTTCTTCTTCTTCTAACCTTCTTTCAATTGGTCTAACTACTGCTGCTTCTGCTAATCTTTGTTGAAGTTTCAGTGGATTATTTATCAGCCGATCTATTTCAGCTTGTCTTGCAACAGGATTAGCTATATTTGCTGCAAGTGCCTCGGCTAATCTTCCTTTTTCTTCTTCAGATCTTTCAATAATTTTTCCAGCAGCCGCTTCTTGTTGTTCTTTAATTAATCCAAGTAAACCTTTTTCTTGTATTTTTTAAGTTCTTCTTCTGATAGTGGTTTAGTTTCAGGTTGTTTTCCAAGTAAAGCCTCAGTAACTGGTTTGAGAGCAGCGGCTGTTGTTTCTGTTGCAGCCACTTGACCACGTCGTGCTTGTTGGATCATCTGCCTAAGTTCAGCTTTAGATTTAACAAGTTTTTTTTAGATTTTCTATATGTTTTCTGTACTTTTGTTTGTCTTTCCATTGATTATATACTATTTTCTATAAAAATTACTGTAGGTATTTTTCAATACAACATCGAAACATTTTACTCGTATCATTTGTTAATTTATCAAATAAAAAAGGTCATATTTATTTGCCGTCGCCTGATGATATAGTTCAATAAATTTATCTTTTGTTACATTACCACATTGTTCGTTCGCGATATTTCTAACATCGACATTGTCCAGTCCAGGAAATAATATAAAACAACCAGTATTTCGCCTAATAAATCTGTCAACATTATAAAACCCTGAGCGAGATAAACAAAATTACATTTCTTATTACGTGATAGTGAAAAATATGATCTTATTTTATTCATTTCCTCGTTGTTTAGCAGAATATCATCAAAAACAACTATCTTGTGTTCGGACGAATCAAGTTGATTAACTGGAACAAGTTCTTCTGGTTGTTTGATAATAAAAAAGTCTTCACCAGACTCAAGATCATCACGAAGTTTGTCATTATAATTGTTAAGTAGCTCGTACTTATCCTGTTGTGGGTTAATTGTGTAAATATAAACGCGATCGTAGTTAAAATTATCTCCGTGAAGTAAATTCATAAGCAAGTTTGTTTTTCCCGATCCAGTTCTTCCAACAATAAGATAATGACAATCTGGAAGTTCTTTTTCATGTTGATGTTTCACCAACCGCTCTGTATCAAAGTTTAATATTGACGATTTTGCCATTATTGTTATACAATTTTATGTTATATAAAAATATTTTTCAGACGATAAATAAATCATGAGCTATTATACAAAATTTGGAACAACATTAGGAGATTCATCGGCTATAAGTACAATAACAAACGACAATATTGATTTATCGGGATATCTAAAAAAATCTGGCGACACAATGACAGGAAACCTGTATATGTCAAATCAACGAGTACTAGATTTAGAAACAAATTATCCACCAATAAATGTCGTTAATACACAGGCTGTTAGTTATGTACAACTAAAATCTGTCGACGATAATAAACTGTCAATGAGAGGAGGAACTTTAAGCGGTAACTTAGATATATCAGGAAAAAAATTATAAATTTAGAGACCGGGTATCCACCAGCAAACTTAAATCAAACTCAAGAGGTAAGTTATTTGCAGTTGAAGTATGTTGATGATAACAAACTTGATAAAATAGGTGGGATAGTTACAGGTAATATTAACATGTCGAGTAAAAAAAATTATTGGGTTAGAAACTGTATATTCGCCAGCAAATGTTGATAACACACAAGCTGTAAGTTATGCGCAACTAAAATCTGTTGACGATAATAAGCTTAACAAAGCCGGTGATACAATGACAGGTAACCTGTCTATGTTAAATTCAAAACTAACTGGATTACCAATAACTTCACCACCAGCTAATGAAACCGATACTATTAGCTATGCTCAGTTAAAAGATGAACTTAACCCACATTTTTATGAAATCTGGTGGACCAATATCGGGTAACATAAATATGAGAGCCAACAAGATAATACCGACTTACGTTCCAGTTAACCCTAACGATCTGACAAATAAAGCGTACGTTGACAGTCTGTCTAGTGGTGTAAAACGAACCAAAAATAATGTTGGGTATATTCCAATATTGTCTAAGGCAACTGACAATCGAGTTGGGTTTGAGGTAAGCGCAGCAGCATATTATCCTGAAAATTATCCTTATTACACTTTCTCTGATAGACATGAATGGATGACTAATGGAGAAGTTGAAAAGTTTTGGATTAAAATTAAATGTCCTATTGCAGTTGCTATTTGGCAATTTCGTTTGTTAGGCCGATTAAACCCTTGTGTTGGTCGAATTTATAATTGGCAATTGGACGGATCAAACAATGATATCGACTGGACAACATTGTATAGTACAGCAATTACGTATATTACAACAGCACAATATTTTACAATCCAGACAGAAAACATTGTTAACAAGTACTTATATTTCCGAGTTTATGTTACCGCTGCTGAACATCCATTTCCAGGACTGACAGCATTTCAAATATATACACTTGATGATCAGATATGATCATTGTGAACAAATTTAATCTAATGCTATAAAATGATGACAACACAGTGGTTTATAGACGTTGCGAGAGAATTTTATGATTATATCTTTAACCCTAAAATAAACGTTTGGGACGAATCATTATCAACACGTGTAATAAATACCAGAAAAAATTTTCAGTTCGAATGGTAAACTCTCCATTATCAGAGGAAGGAAAAATTTTTATTCTTGTTATGCATATGCGAGGGCCACAACTGAAAGAAGCAATAGAAAACTTTAATGTGATAAAAAGATACTGTCATCCTGATGATTGTCTAGAAGAACATAAACAAGTTGAAATTATATTTAAAAAATATTGCTCGAGCTTGATTTTGGAAATTTGGATTTGATAATAAAATCGGACTTAATAAAAAAACGAGCTTACGTTGAAAGAGATGATGTAAAAACATCTGTAAAAGCTAGCCATGATTATCTCGACAGAATAGCAGAATCTGTGATAATAGGAATAAAAAGAAACAGGAAGTTATATAGTAGTTTTTCAAAACGAAACATTTTTAAGCATCTCTGCATGTACTTCCACGACAAAGAAACCTTAATTAAAATCGTTACTATGACACCAGACATGGAGTTACTTATTAAAGCGTACTCAAACGCAATTTTGACAATGATACGTAAAAAAAGACCCAGAATTTGAGCCGATTATTGTTGATAAGTCTCTAAAAATGATCAAAGATTTTGACGAAGAAATTAGTGATCTTAATGATATTGAGCGAGAAAAGTTTTATGATAAAGTCGATCAAACAAATTTGGAAGTAAAATTTGATTCTTATTACGTCATAAGTGAAGAAGATGATATTCCATTTCCATAAATTCAGCGCTCTAAACAATTGTTATTACGAAATTATTACAATGAAATCGAGAAAATACTCAAAAAACCATATGAAAAATTAATGTTAAAAGTAGCTTCTGCTATTGGTCTGCTATCAATTGAATTAAAATAACTTAAAAAATTAATGCTAGCAAATTTTGTTGTCGCATATGCAATTATCAGACAACATCTTGTTCTCAAATATTTCACGTTAGATCAAATAAGCTCGGTATTAGGGTATATTGATAAAACAGAAAGCGATTACAATAATTTAGTGAATGAAACAGATTTGTATGAACGTGAAGTAGGAAATACTTTTGACTCATACGATTGGTTAAAGATAACAGATGCACGATATAAGGATACTTCGTCAGATGCTTATGACAAATACAGAATTTTTCTAGCTGATCCTAATAGCAATAAATTTCGTGAGTTTCTTGATTCGATTGCTGGTACTAGAACTTTTGTTTTTGTATAAAATATTGTATAATGAAAAAAAAACATATCATCGATTTCAATCACATTTCAGAGGAAATTCCAAAACAAGATGTTGAAGCGCTAGTACAATATTACACATTTTATCATAAAAACCTCTGGTGTGTAAAGGAATGTTATAAATACTACCGTAGAATACTTCGTGTAATATCATATTTGCCATTGTTAAATACTAGCTCTGGTATAACCTCAAGGGGAGCATTATTAAATCCGTTTTTGTTAATAATATCTGGTGTCCGTGTCTCTCTTTCAACATTTGTAAAAAAAATTGAACCTAAACTTGAAACAAAAAATTCTTGCAAAACAGCAAGTATAACTTACAAAAAATTACTTGATCAAATACGATCTTATTTGCGAGGTGTAAAATATGATATGGACGATTTAATACGTGAGTTTCGTATTATCGACAGTATGTTAACGGATATCCTACCAATGAGAGTCAGCAGGTATGAAAAAGATTATCAAAAAAAGTATAGTGATGGTGGGGTATAAAATAAAATAATCTCAAACAATGTTTTCATTTACCTGTTCACCATTTTTTTTTCACGATAGACGGCTTAAAATGTTTGATCTATGGAAACAGATAGAAGGGTCTCACAACCCCCTTTTATATGCTACTTCCAATTCTCTGAAAATATATATTTTGTTAGAAATATGTTTTCACACTTACCTGTCCACATGTAAATTCTCTTGCAAAATGATCACGAGGGAAAATTCTGACTGCCGTCATATTGCCCACACGGAATTTCCAACGAAATTTCCATGATAACTAAATCATGTGATCATTCTGAAACTTTGTAAGGTTAAAGATAGGGAATTTCCAATGGATTTTTCAGAATAACGCCTACTCCAGAATGTTCTGAAATCAGGTTAAAGATAGGCAATAGCCAATGGATTTTCCCAAAATAACGCCTACTCCAGAATGTTCTGGAATCAGGTTAAAGATAGGTAATTTCCAATGGATTTTTCCAGAATAACGTTATTAAAGGCAGTCAGAATTTTCTTCGTGGCCATTCTGCAAGCGGATTTACACGTGGACAGGTAAGTGAAAATATTTTTCTAACATATTTCTGACAAAATCTTAACATAAATAGTTTTGGAGGGGTAGGGGGTTCCGATACAACTATCTCAGTATATCTTGAGGCTGATTTGATTGAATTAAATCTTTTAAAAATTTTGTTTGTTAGATTAAATCCGACGCTACAAATTGGCTCTTTGTAATAGGACATTTTATATAATATTTTATTGTTTAATATGAAAAAAATCTAGAGGTCCGGGAACCTCTTTCCACCTCTCCATAACTTGGGAGTTGGGTGGGGTTTCTGAGACAGCATCATCATATTCAAACTTGGGAGGTAGGTGGGTGTTTCTGAGACAGCATCATCATATTCAAACTTGGGAGGTGGGTGGGTGTTTCTGACACAGCATCATCATATTCATCTACTACTCATACAAACACAAACATACGCGCACAAACACACTTACATTAACGTTATGTATTTACGCATTATTAGTTTTATTTATGTAGTATCTCATTTAATTTTTCCTAATCGTCTTCGTCACCGTTGTTATTGCCAACAAGACAAATATCATCATCTTTGTCATCATTATCATAAGCAAATCTAAGCATGAAAACATCAGATAACAACTATACATGCGTCAGTACAACATTTTTAATCCAACAATCTTTATCGTAAAGTGGCTAATCATGATCACATCTATAAAGTCACACATCCGTCGAAAATATATATATTTATACTTACAACACAGAAGAAAGCAGCAAAAAATTATGAGGGTTGTTTCCTTGTTTATATCCGAGCAGCAGCACAGCCGGAAAGGATACATGTAACTACTACCGGTAACTGCTTAGAAAGGACGACATACACATGCACCGTTGTTAACTATATAGGCCTAAACTGAATTAACATGACATGACAGTCGCTTGGTACCAAAGAGAGGGGAACAAAAAGGACCATGGGACTACTGTACATCATAATTAGTCTTCTTGTAAATCGTACGTACTAACATATAGAAGTTTATCTGCCGCAGATACAGAGAGCAATTATATATATACATATATATATATATATATATATATATATATATATATATATATATATATATATATATATATATATATATATACAACATACATTATTAATAAGATGGCTTTTAAAGTTTTGGTATAAAGCAACATGTTATAAAATATACCAATACTGTTGGTATATCAAATTGTGATCCACCCATTAATACGCATATTGTTTCAACGTTAGGTTACATTTCAACAGTAGGCGACTGCTTCTATATACTCTAAATTTGTGATGAATTTCCACTGGTTAATCATTTGCGTTCTAATGAAATAACCATACCAATTTTACTGATCCCCGTGTTTTAAATGAATTATCATGTTGCAGATTTTCATCTAATCACTGTTCCCGCGTTTCTTTTATGCACAAGGGAGAGAATACGGAAAGTATGCGGAGTGAGAGAAAAAAAAATGAAAATTGAACTTGCAACAAGTAACATACAAGAACCTGGGATTTCGTAACGGTTAGACGTACACGTTTCATTGGAATTTAAAATACTGTTCACAATACCAGTGATACAAAGTTGCAATAACTTGTCAAGATTTGTATGGCACATTTATTTGTAAAGAAGAATACACATATTGTAATCTATTTAATGATTTGTTTGTTTTCATTTCTTACTTCATTTTTCATAAAACCAATTAATATGTGTATAAATACATATTGTTTCACATTAAAATTTCGGAAGGCCGCTCTACCCTCCCAAAGCGCGTGTCTATCACTGGGGTAAAACTGATATACTGACAGACTAACAGCGAGAGAGAGAGAGAGAGAGA
>JAECUM010076850.1:0-13822 GCA_016617855.1 Megalonaias nervosa
TTTATAATATATATATATATATATATATATATATATATATATATATATATATATATATATATATATAATAGGAGATAACACCTAATCTTATCTTATTGCTAAGTTAAAATAGTCCATCTCTTTAAACAGACAATCCGTATCAACCAAATATTTGCTTTGGGCCCAAAAGGTTTCAACTTGGAGACCAGTAAAGAATTATTCGTTATATATCAACCGCTTTTGATCTTCCTGAGTTGCAGAGGCATTTAAGTCAACTACAAATTTGCACTGAACTAAAAATTTGACACAATAAGAAAACGTTTTAAAAATTTTAATAGTAAAAACTCTATGCAGCTTGTGCCAATTAAAAATAAACTTTGATCCAGAACTCTTGAATTTCTCTTACCCTTTCTGTGGAGAAAATGAGTTTATCTTGCGATGTATTTCTGATGCTGAACTAACTCAGTTTCCGCATACTGGGTATATGAAGGACAAATGCAGGAAAAGCCTTGGGTTTTGTGCGAATTGTGACCGATTCAAGAGCTGACAAGAATCTCTACTCCTTGTAAAACAGTACTTTAATATTGTTGTTGTTGTGTTGAATTATAGTGATGTGCGTACTTTGTACATATACTATTAATTTACTTTAATAACATCGCCACTTGCTTATGGCTCTATTGTGTACGGATCAGGGCGCCAATCTTGCGATGCTGATGTAGATGCATGATCTGATATTCAGTCAGGAACTTTGGCTATGTGTGGCAGTACTTAGAACTTCCACTTGATAAAACGTCTATACTGAGGCAAATCAACCATCACTATCTCTCAGATGAACAAAACTGGCTCTTCAGTATACCATCAATTTATCTTCTAATCCATCTATTACCGCATATTACGCCTTTCGGTCCATGTACAAAATTTGATTGCGGCTGCCATTATAACACCCATCCGCCTCACCCATATCCTTTTCTGCTGCTGAAATTAAGCTCTACTCAAATCATCGAACTATATTTAAACCTATCGAGAATACAAAAAGTAAAACAATGACATCAGTCATTCCAGGAAAATGATTAGAAAATTAACAATATATAAAGTATCGAATTTAAGATAAACAATCGTGTATTCTTAATCATAGACTAATTTCCTTCACAATTTCAATTTTTACTCACAAATTATATTTGGTTATTTGTTTGTGCTATGATTAATATAATATGGATGTTATGTTACGGAGATTACTTACTTGTATATTGTTAGAGCTCAATATAACAGCAAATATACATACTTGCAGAGCCATTTTTTAAGAAAAAAATTAAATTAAAATCGTCCCTGAAGTAGGACATAAACGTTTATGCTGGATACCGGTAACAATTATTTACATCAATTAATAACTTGGTCAATAATGCAATCTAAATGAGAAGTAAAGGTTGTATTCAGAATATAATGAATACGGATATGAATAATGAATTCGAATATGAATAATGAATACGAATATGAATAATGAATACGGATATGAATAATGAATTCGAATATGAATAATGAATACGAATATGAATATGAATAATGAATACGAAACAGATGAAAGAAAAAGTTACTTCATAGAAAAGTACCCTTATTATGAAACCTACGCTCTGTTTTGTGGATCTAATTTTGTCATCATAGAGCTCCTGTTATGTGGACAAAATCTGTCTTTATGGAACAGTTCTGCTTATTGATTTGGAAATCTGTTTTGATGGACAAAATTTGTCTTCACAGAACAGCCTGGCTGATTGAATTGTGTATCTGTTCTGTTGACAAAATTTGTCCTCATAGATCATTCCTTGCTTAGTGAACTGTATATCTGTTTGATGGACAGAATTTGTCTTCATTGATTAGTCTCAAGTTATTAAAACGTGTATCCGTTTTGATGGACATAATTTGTTTTCATAGAACAGCCTGGCTCCATGAATTATCGATCTGCTTTATGGACAAAAATTTGTCTTCATAGAACAGTACCTGCTTTGTGAATTGTGTATGTTCCATGGACAAAATTTGTCTCTTTAGAACAGTCGTGAATTAGTTAAGTATCAGTTTTTATTAACATAAGTTGTCTTAATAAACAGTCCTGAGTTAATGATTTCTAGATCCGTTTTATGGACAAAATTTGTCTTCATAGAAGAGTCCCATATTCACAAAATATTCACAAATTAACTTCACCTGTTATGTGGATAAAATCCGTCTTCATGGAACAATTGCTGCTTATAGATTTGGAAATCTTTTCTGGACAAAAGTTGTAATAGAAGAGTCCCTTATTCACAAAAAAACTTCACCTGATATGTGGACAAATCTGTCTTCATAGAACAGTTACTGCTTATTGATTTGGAAATCTTTCTTGGACAAAAGTTGTCGTAATAGAACAGTCTTGCTTAGTGAATTGAAGATCTGTTTGATGGACAACAATTTGTCTTCATAGAGCAGTCTTAAGTTAAATTGTGTATCTGTTCTAATGACAACATTTGTCTTCATAGAACAGCCTGGTTTAGTGAATTGGGTATCTGTAGATCAGAACTCTTTGCATGAAATATACAAGTGTTTTCTAGACAGAAAACGATCGATTTCACCCGGAACAACGGCAGAATATTCACTCCATTTGGAAGGAAACCAAAACATTTCAAATCTAGATGAGCGCGCGAAACAGCATGACTATCCAAAGGAATATGTTCCGCTAATTTGTTTATTGAATAGATGGACATATAAATTGGTGTATAGCTTTCACGAATGTTGAATAATACAAGAACTACATGTACTTAAAGAAATAGTTCTAATATCAGCAAACGGAATATCCTCGTTCATGTAAGATTAAAATGCATATAACGATGTATGATTAAGCTAATGTTACATAACGAAGGAGCTTTTTTGGCCCAGCTTTGTCACAAAAAGATATATTCCCGGGAATGACACATTACACACCAACCGCAATTCTCGTATGTACCTATTATCTCTTTTTGGAAGGGACGTTCGCATTTAACTTATAAATAAAGTTTTAAAAAAGTAATATGAGGTTATTCTTGTTATTTTCCTTGATTGATATGCATTTACACGTTCGAGTTATTGTTTCTTTTAGTTAAATTAACCCTAAAAATGTCAAATACAGTTAGAGGTAATAACAGTCTGCATGGTTTTCAAACATTTTCTTTTCCTCGTGATTTGTGCATCTGTGTGTACTGCCTAGTTATTGAGTACAATTACTCATGAATTTATAAAAAGAAAACGTATTAATGTTACGAATTTGTATATTTCCTTTTCTTTTGATTTTAATTAAACAAATGTGGGTTTTGTTGGTATTTACTAATCGCCTTTTACAATGACACAGCAAGGCAGCCTACCCGGGCTGTCCTCGGCCGGTATCAATTCTCCAACCAATGGATTAAGAGACATACCGTCTTCCAACTGGTTGCCGTCATTACAGGAACAATGCATTACAGTGAAAAATTTTATGGCATTGAGTGAACAGGAACTTCACTGTTACAGATTGCATGAAAACTTCATAGCTCCATTTGTTATATTTTGCTTCAGTAAAGCAGTAAATTTAAGTCTTGATACAAACGTGATAAAATTAAATGAAGTTACTGTCAGTAATGAAATTTCTACCATTTTTAGTGATTAAATTAAGCGTCTTAGTGAATCAGGGATCACGAGAATTCAAAACAAGTTCCAGCATTTCGCAAAATCGCTGATATCATCATCTTACTGCAAGATATACGCGTTTGTTAGACTTCGCGAAATCGCAGAGATCATAATCTAAAGTAACACATATGCATTTGTTACAATTGTTATGTGAAGACCTTCTTTGGGTTGCCTATTTTCTTAGATTCTCATATTGCTGGAATAAAAATCAGAAAACAAACAGGACATACATTTCCAATTATTTGCCTATTGTATGATTTCTTTCTTCTTAAATCTGCTGATTACTTGATTGGAAGGTTGTATAAAACACACACACACACACACACACACACACACACACACACACACATTAGGTATTGTCATGAATAACTGAAAGCACGTTTTATTCTGCAACGAAAGGGTATTTTGAGGCTCGTATTTTTGTGTATTATGGGAGAGAACACGACGACGGTTAGATGGTGCTGAAGCAAGTAAGGTGCCTTGCACATCAAGACATAACGATTTAGAACCATTTTCTTAGAACCAGCTTGCCATAAAAGTCTTCTGTTGAAAACATAATTCGAGATAACCTTGAGTTCAGGTGTAGTTATAACAAGATTTGTATTAAAATGGCTGTCATGACAACCAAATTTGATGTGTCGGCACCGTTTTTGTTTTGGATAAACTAGGCATCATTAGAAATCTTGGTGTAAACATGGCGATCATTTAAGTAGTAAACACCATGCCGGTATTATCATCCATCCAGGAGGCGCAGCAATAATAATATTTTCTAAAACGGCCGCCACAGTGGTAATATTGAAGGTTTTATCGTTTAGGATGAACTAGATTTATGAAATCGTGTTGATATGACCATTTCTTCAGGCGGGGTAGCAGTAACAAGCTTTTCAAAATGGCCACTGTGGTTATATTGGATGTTTGAAATGCACCATTTTCATTATGTGTAAAAGTTCGTGGCAGTCCTCCAAGGAATTTAAGGATAGTAGCAATAACAAATTTGTCCTAATGGATCTCGGACGAAATGCAATCTTAAGCAGCACTAGGTTCATTCATGACAAACTAGACCTCGAGATATTCCATGGCGATCATTTAAGTAAAGACGTGCTAACAGATAGACATGTCCTCCTGTGTTATTTTGAGCAGTGGCTGCAATACTTAAATGATCTTGACATTCTATGATACTTCACATACATTCATAAATCCCACTCGTGTCAAGGATGGTAATTGTACAAGTTATATACATCACAACAACCAACCCACATAACAGAACTTGATTAAGGTTCTAAAACTTGGTTTCCAATGTGGAAATAAAACACAAGCCATTTTCAGTTATAACGGGTTGTTGTTGTAGGGTTTAACGCCATGTTTCAGCACACGATAGGCTATACATGGCGGCCAATATTAATGGTAGAGGAAGAACCCGGGAAAACCCCGGAAAGAACCACCGACCCACGAGAAGCTACTGGCAAGCTTTCTCACATACGCACGTTGGCCGAATCCGAGACTCGAACCCACGCAGTCAGAGGTGAGATGGCAGTGATCCGTAAAGGACAGGGCTTTAGACCACTCGGCCACCCCGGAAAGAACCACCGACCCACGAGAAGCTACTGGCAAGCTTTCTCACATACCCACGTTGGCCGAATCCGAGACTCGAACCCACGCAGTCAGAGGTAAGATGGCAGTGATTCGTAACGGACAGCGCTTTAGACCACTCTGCCACTCGGGGCCCCTTATAGCGGGTTGTAAATACGTAGCACAAGTATCCAGCCACAGCAGTGGTCAGCAAATTATTTCCAGAAGCAATCTGTTCAAAATTTTTGAGTCTGTGATCCATGCTTGTACTTCTATTAAACATTATTCCAGCGAAGGGACTGGCACTTTAGTGGCTGCAAAATATTGTCAGGAATTAAAGACTATTTCTTCCTTTTGACTGTCCATTGTTGAAACCATCTCTGATATTCTTTAATGATAACAAGAGTTTCAAATTATCTGCTGTGGTATATGTACTAGATGTCAATTTTGGACTATTTTCATTAGGACCAACTAGACATTCTTCTGACATACACACAATTTTGTAATGACTTTTCATTTTGGCAGAGTAATGGTAAGATTTTCAAGATGAGTGCCATATTGGATGTCAGATTGACACCATTTTTATTTAGTATCAACTACACATCATAAAAAATATTTTGGTAAAAGCACAAGATCAATATGACGAGTCAACCAGTGGAAGTAGTGATAACAGGATTTTCAATGTGGTGGCCATATTTAACAGATCAGAACCATGACCATTTAAGACCAATGAGACATCACAAGAAACCTTCTGCTGAAACAAAAAAAACCATGTCAACCTCTCATTTCAGGATGAACGGCAATAAGAGTTTCAAGATTGCTATTATGGTGGCAATACTGGATGTCAGAGTAGCACCATTTTCATTTAGGACCAACTGGATTATCTGGTGAATATGTTGTCAAATTTCATGGTGATCAATGGAGTTTATAAGTAGTAGCAAAAACAAACTTGGAAAAATGGAAAACAGACAATATGTTATAGCAGTTATGTAGTTTGAGGAACATTCAAGGATTTTATTAGCACTCTTGATACATTGCTATATTATATTTACATCTGGCACATTTTGGGCATACAAATAATATATTTTTGCTTCAAGGTCGTCAACCCTCATTTGCGCTGATGTACATGATGATCCAACTTGTGGTTTCTGCCTACTGTGTAATAGGGTTAAACTGAGCAAGCAAACCAAGTCTGGAATGAGTTTTATGATGTATTCTTCATTATCAATGCAAAGTGAAAAATTGTAAATGCAAAATTTGTTTACTTAATAAAATAATCAACAGTACTTTATTAATCTACTTTTGCAGTTGTAAGATGCTTATAATGAAAAGGATATTAAACACTGCTTGGAAACAAAGTCGAGTGAACAAAACCGTTTGCTGGTGTATGCATCAGAATAGTAGTTGCTAAAGCTGAGAGTGAAGATGCCAAAGAAGAACATGATATTGAAGAGAGCAGATTTCTGTATGTTTTGCAAATAGATTCTGCCTATGTATTTTGTTGGATGGCAATGGCATACAAAGTGGCATGACTCAAGAAGCTGACTGACCTAAATTAAACCACTTAGTGTGTAATGGACTTAAAGATGGAATTGAGTAATGTATGCACCTTCCCCATTAGTGGCACTGAAAAAAAAGTGGAAAGAAATATGCCTTTACTGCATTTTATTATTTCATATTTTCTTTTCTTGAATAAGTAACACAACATGAAACAGATAATGAAAATAAAAGATTTCTAAATAAAGTTTACTTGCATCAAGTCTTCACGTGGGCATTTAGATATTATACTAAATAGAAAAACAAAACTAAATAATGTAAACATTTTTAAGCACCGTACGTTTTTACTTTAATACTTTTGAAGCATATAACCACAACTATTGCAAATAGCATACTTAAAAAAAATCTACATTTTTGCTGTATAAATGTAAAGCCTGTCTGTAATGTGGCTAAATACAAAAAATCACAATGATAGCTATTAGTGTAACATGCACACTAACTGGACTAAATCTTTATTACTGTAATATTATAGTTCAAATTTATAACACACTGAGCCTACAAATCAATTAAAACAATGATAATACACATTCCTATTGATATAATAAAGAATACTTATACTTGTTTTAAATAAAGTAACTCCTCAGGCTTAAGAATGAATTATTGATGTGAAAATTTCAGACCACCCCATATCCATGTTATGAAATCTGACATTGTGTACATTATAAATCAGGTCAATACGAGTATCTTTTCAGTGACAGCTGGTTTGCAACTAACCAATGACAATGTTCGACAAGCAGCCCATTATGAGAACAACGAAGTCTGCAACCAAGCTTTACTTTTTATAGCAAGAGCATTTATCAGTTTTCAAAGTAAAGCATAACATGTATTTGGTTCATCAACTATTATGAATAATTTGGAAGAAAACTTCTGTTGAATCTTAGTTTGCAGTAAACAACAATGCTTTACTACATTATATATACTTCTAAATAGATAAATACTGCTTAGATATAAATGGTTAAGTGACTTTTGAATAAAAACTAAAATATTGCCTTTCTCTTTGTAAAAATTTAAAATTTATCACTATATCATAAATTTATCAGTAAACAAGGAAACAAAAATCAATAAATGAAATAATTAATACAAGAGAAAAATATTTCCATTACAAAAGAATGATTCTAATTCCGACTAGGACTTGTTAACCATGCTTGTGTTGGCATTCAAAATCAACTAATACTGAGGAACAAGAAATAAAAGCAAAAAGTATACAAACACAACGTATTCATTTCTGCATTGTTGTAAAAATAACTCTAGAGACATTCGCATCACTGCAACACTAAGTCGCTTATTCTCTAAAAACAGCAACATGTTTATTTGAAATGCACCATAAAAGCATCTTGACATAATGTATATACATATTGTAAACATGCAAGCATGATAACTGTTGTCGATAAATGGGAGCCAATACCATTACAGCCTGTTAGCTATTGCCATTGATAATGGAACAGAAATTTGTTTCTTGCGTGTTGACAAAATAGAATGCACCCTTCATTATTCAACCAATTGTGGAAAAAAGTATGGAAATTCAAGGTGGAAGATAGTCAAGGTTTGATATCCATGTCTGCAATATGACAATGTATACATTTCGCTAAAAAAGTTTATTGCATCTTTTTCTCTTAAAACATACTAATGAAGCTTTAATGATATGGTGATGCATAAATTTGCAAAACAAATTGCCCTCACTTATAGAACAGTAGGAAATCTCTGAAGTAACAGGATGATATATCTACAATGAAATTTAAAACATTAAAATCTATCTTTAACATGTGCTTAACTGATGGGTACAACTGAAAGAGGCAAACGAAGGAATTCTTGAACAAAGCAATGGTGGCAATACAATAGGAAAATCAGGATTACCTTGGGTATCACTTTTAGGAGAGCAAAAGCGAACATTTCTTGGCCACCATGAAGGCCGATTTTCTGGCCTATATGCTGCTTTTCCTGAAAAATGTAAGACACAAACATTACTGATATAAATGATGGGCAGTTTAAACTGCGGTAATTAAAAGGTTAATAGGTCAGGTTATTAACCACCATTTCACATTACTTAACTGGCTGACAATAGGTTGTGAGATGTGTTTGAACACTGCAGTGGGTAAGCCCATTGTGCTATCTACATTGGTATGTTCATTGCTCAGGACATGGAACAACCCAGTAGGTAAATCAATGAGATGATAGATGCATGTAGCAGAACAAAAGGTATTGTGTATGACTGCTTTGAAGGAAAATGTTTAAGCCATATGTATTACAGGTTTTTGACAAGTTTGTGAATAGTGGCAACGTTTCTTTGAAGTTAGATTTTACTGCACATATAAAATGCAAAGCATTATCATTTCAACCGTCAGAATAGTATTCCAGTGTGATTCATATCTAAAGTTAATTTAGGAAGCAATTAGTTATCAACAGTATCAGGGAACCCAACGAAAGTAAATTTAAGAACATGCAGTTTTAACTTGTGGAACACACTTGCAAAAAAAAACCCCACAACAAATAAGGCAGGGAATAGGCAATGAATTCTTTGCACATGTCAACTTAATTCTGACCATGACTGTCTAAGATAAACCAGCACAGAAGTTTGAACACCAGGACAATCCAGTCTCTAGTGAGTGTAGTGGGGAACACTCACAACACCTGGATTACCTTCAAACCCTATCTAATTTATATTTGAATTATAGCAATTGCAATTTTGTGTAACACATATTATTAAAAAAGGGGAAATATTGGGCATATGGAAACTGGAGTGCGGGCTTGTGGAACTTCGGTCAGGGCTTGTGATTTTTTTTAAGTCACCAGCCCTGGGCCTGTGTCCAAAATTTTTCTCTTCGAGCACTGCAGGGTTGATCATAATCAATTTTTACCCTCTTTTCCCCTCCAAAAATGCCAAAGAAATGTCAATGTGTCATCAGCTAATGATATGCATATTTGTCATTAAAAAATTCTGACTGACAGAAAAAATGCTTTCTTATGGCCAAAGAGAGGACCAATAGTACACATAAAACACATATCTATGCTGTATACATCTGGGCTTTCCCTCTATTCTTTTATCTCCACACAAATTTATTCCAGGATTTTGAAATACATATCTTTATACTCACCATAAATTCTATTCCTCCTGAGTATTGCTGGTATTCGGAAACCAAGCATGTCCCAACTTTACATGGATGAATCAGCATATGGCAATACAAGAGGCTCCTCAGTTTGTCTTGGAACATCTATGAACATATATTAAAACGCTTGATAAGTGCCGTACCAGACAATTCTCACTGTACGAACTACTACTAACATGATAAAACAATAGGAACGTTTAAACACTGTTACACTTGTTCAGCAGCAATCTTTGTACTGGGCTTTGACAATAACCAGCAAAAAACATCTGCATCCATCCCACATTAAAAAAAATATGAAACCCTCAACCCACTGATTACAGAAAAAGTTATATCTCTATGATGGATTAAATGTCAGTCATGCCTAATGCAGAGCAATCAAGTTTCTAAAATTTTTATGAAGAAAACTAAATTACAACCAACATTTAAAACATAATATTTCATGATTTTCTTATATCTTTAAAGTGACTGTGCATGGTGAAAATATTTATGATAGCTAACTATTTCGTTCACTAGGCATGTACAGCTGACCCAAAGAAACCTCCTTGAATTTGTCCACCACAGTAGGACTATTAGCAAAAGCACTCATGTGATCAGGTGCTGAAAAAAAAATTATCATCAATTTAAAAAAAAAATAATGATTATATAAAAATCAAGCTAGATATTGTATAGAAGTACTTTTAGCATCTTTTTCTAAATTGAAAACAATGCCTTACATCTTGTATTTTAAATCAAAGCTTAATAAAAGTTATTGCCTTTATCAGATCTGCCAACATTGAAAAAATTAAAATTAGGAATCTGCCCCCACATCACCATTAAAAATTAGGAGGCAGGGTAAAAATCAGGAGGTAGAAGAGTAAGGTGTATATATCATGATAAAGATGTTTACTTGTGTTATTTCAGTCCATTGTATGTTGCCAATTTGCATTTCTGCAACAGTTCATCATTTATTTGTCCTTGGGTGCCAAATTTGCTAACAAGAATAGCTTCCAGGGTTGATGCTGACATGCTGGCTCTTTGGCTGGTTCTGTATTTTCTGACCATTGAGAATGCTCTCTCAGCATTGCTGTTGCTGTGCGGTATTGAAAGTATTGATAGCATTACTCTCCCAAGGGTTGGAAACAACAGTTGGCCAGATCCATCCTTTCTTTTTCCCTGAGAGAAACCCACTAAAGGATGACTTACTTATTCAAGCAAGCATTGCAGATGCGTCTAAACAATCTGTAGTATCATTTAAGGACTTGGCCTTTTTCTCCAACCGAATGGAAGGAATCAACACTGATAATCTGCATATAGAGTTTCAGCTTTATCAAATCTACAATTTCGATGCAGAATTGAATGTGGAAAGAGCCGATCGCCAGTAGCAGAATGCATGATAGACACCGCGAGTTGATGGACGAATGAAAGCAAACTGCTTCTCCCAATCACTCCTATATGTTTTATTCCATTTCTTATTCTTGGCTGGTGAAAAACCATCAGTTACTTACTTTTCTTCTTTGTTTTGCTTCTTGCTGAGAAACTTATCCATTATGATGCTGAGATTTGCTGATGGGGTCGGATAAAGAGAACCACACTGTGAGACAATCGCTTTGTATTGGCGGATGAAAACTGGAAATCAAGCTGGATATGGTAAAGTACTATGAAACATACCAGGCACAGAAACACCAGAAACAGAAACAGGGAAACGGAAAATGATGTCTTTGTAAAACAAAATACGTTTTTTTTTCTTGGGGAGTTGAAAAATCTGGATTTTTTAAAACAAATCGGTGAATCGGGAGATAAGTCCATAAATCGGGATTTTCCCAATCTTTTCAGTTGGGGTTGGCAGGTCTGCTTTATATAAAATAACCTTTTGACAATTTATTATAACAAAAATATTTAATGAACTGTTTATAAAGCAATATGCAAACTCAACAGTTACAACTTGATTGATAAAAAAGCAAGAAATGGTACCCTTCATTTGATAAAGTAGGCAAAATGGATGAGACATGTGCCAACCTTAAAATAAAATGGAATATCATTTATTAAGACCATTTGCAAATGATAATTTCATGACAATCCAAATAACCAGCCAAATTCACTAAAGGAATAGGCTCTCTATGATGCTGCCAATCATTAGTCTTTCCCAAGTTTCAGCTTTCACTGGATACCTTGAAGGTGTGATAATGTTTCGTACTAGTTTGTGCTGGAAGATTTACGTAGGTTTGACCTTTTTCTCAGTTATTGTAGTTTTACCTGCCAACCTGTGGAATAGTCATTATGTCTACAGTTATTTTTACTGGGGTAAACAAATATGTCATCACTTGTTCTGTACCAATCTTTTTGTGAAACTTACAATGATAAATGGAGCTACATATGTAGCTGGAACCACTGCACATTTTACTTGTAGTCAAATATGAAAACAGAACAGGAGTTGATATTACAGAAATGTGTTAAATTATTCTTAACCTCACAATCAAGAAATATTATGGGATATTTACTGGGTATAGGACTATTTTCAGATAATCCAATGCTTGCCATATATGGCATTAGGAGAATAGGAAAATAGTCAGAACATGGCAACCAGTGCAATAAAAAAAAAAAAACAACAGAATGCATGATGGACTGTGTTTATCTGCATAAAAACAACAATTTAGCATATGGAGATTAAATGATCGCTTGCTGCACCTATGTTTGATTGAAGGTAATGAAACACATTATTCATTGGTTTCTGCCAGACTTTTTTATTAAATGACTCTATTACACGTCTTGGTGTCTGCTTCATGTAAACCCTGCAAGGACACATCCTGGCTAAAACACTAACTCATGGGGCATGAAAGCAATTCACTTACGAAAAGCCAAAGAAGTATAGTTAGAAGCAATTTTATTGAATGAACGTGTTTATTAATAGTGAAATTTTTGACAGAAATGGCTTATCGAGGAGGGATGACTATGAAATGCATAAAATAAAATCACCTTTCCATTCCACTCTATCTCCTCGTAAAACCATCATAACAAAATTTGATGGCTGTTCACATTCTTTGAACCATGCATCAGCCTAGGTAATGAAAAAATAAAAAAATATGAGATCTGATAAAAGCATTTTTTGTTCAATTTCATTGGCATCATTTATTATTACCATTCATCTCCTGAAACACTTACATTGAATTACGTAAATTCACTTTCAAAAGTCTACAAAATGCCCTTGAACCTCTATGCAACAAAAGCTTAAGATAAATGGTCCAAAAGTACTCCCTTGCTAATGTATTTACCATATATCTTGGGACACGATAAAATAAATTATTTTTTTCCTGTCCCAGAACTTACGGTGAAACTTTCTTCAACTAGGTCATATATCCCAAGATTTAAGAAATAAAATAAATTTGTGCTGAATTTGTGCCCGCCCCACCCACTGCATGTATCAAATAAATAGATACACAAAATGCTTATTCGATAAGAAAATGAAAGAAACTTACCTTGTACTGTTAAAATTTATTAAAGACAAACTATGTCCATGAACTCTGGATATGTAGTTTATGCACTCATAATATAATGTGTATAGATTTGGAGAATATAAAATTGTTTGATTAGTTCGTGAAGGCCAGAAGAGAAAAAGCTGATTTTGCTGACAATCTGATCAAAAACATGGATGAAACTCCAGTGTACTTTGATCATATTCACACAAAAGGGTGGATCATATGTGTGCATGGGAAGGGCTGGGTTGATGAGATGCAGTGGATTAAAGAGTTTTATCTTGAGTGCACAGTTTAATATTTTTTTAATAATAAATTTAAGTTTGGCTGCAACTTACAACTTAAAAAAAATCAAAACAATGTGTCCAGAACATACAGTGCCAAACAAAAGAGATGTGTTTCCAGTAAGTTGATCATCTGTGTTTCTTACCAAACTTTGCATTTCCCTGCCCCCCACAGTAAAAAAAAGAAAACACAAAAAACATTAAATATATATAATAT
>JAECUM010076853.1:0-13765 GCA_016617855.1 Megalonaias nervosa
AGAAAATCGTACATTTATTCCGCCGGAAAGTTCTCAGCAAAAGAACAACAACAAAGAAGACAAATAAACAACAATCTATTCAGAACACTTCAACTATTTCTACGACTCTATTTGTCTGTAGAATAAATAAAGTAGTTCCTTGCAGTCGGAACTTCTCGTTCAATCATTGTTTCCTAAATAATAGAGGTGGTCAGAATGGAAGTAGCTGCATACAGTCACAGCATGATCCGCAGGATTGATCTCGAAGTCAGGAATGTGTATGGTATATACGCCAGCTTAGAATCTTTGGTATCGCTTCCGGTCCTGTGCGATACAATGGGACTGGGGTGGGTGGGTAATTCATACAATATGTCTGGTGATCTTTTAACGCAATCCGTGCATAGTTGACAATTGCACAAGAATATCAAAGGCTGAACAGTTTTATGTAACGTAAGACGTGATAAAAATGCATCATTTTTAGAGAAATGCCTACTGGTTTTTCTTATTCAATCTTACATGTGCTTGCAATAAATGTATATAACACTTAGTTTATCTTCATAACGTTTATTGTGGCTAATTTTCTCGTTTCATTCATTTTTAAAACCTGATTCGAGATGTAGGTGTACGGTTTGGTTAGCTCAGAGTTGTTTTTTGTGTCTCGTCATCGTACTTCTGTGTCTGGTTTTATATACAACAATTGTATGATACATTATTGTTACGTATATGTAATGTAATAACTTTTTTATTTTTTATTTCATTCCATTACATGTATTGTAATGATAACTTTATTCACTGGATTTGACATTTTTCCAGAAAATTCTGTTCAGTTCTGTTTGACTGTAAGCAAGCCAGTAGCTTGTTTACATTGTATCAATCGGTGACCTAGATTCACTTTCTGGTAAACAACTTTCTTTTGTTTTCATTCCCAGTGAAGAAATCATTGATTTCAGCCAAGGTTATATCTGGCCTACGTGATACTAGACTTGTGGCCTAAGTGATCACGTGACCCATCATGAGGGTCTGAATTGCGTTGCAGTTAGGCTTAAAACATAGTTCATAGCGATTTTTTTCCTCAGTCGTAAAATATACCTTGGAGTTGAAAGGTATTTCTGTTGTTGCCAGTTTGATTTGAATTTTTCTATTTTACGGAATTAATAATTTATTTTTCCTGGAAACCACTTGTGCTCATTCGAATTCTTAGACAAAGACATTTATTGGAAATTATTCTTAATTCTAATGCCAGATTATTATTCTTGCTGATTCAACAAGGAACCGTCGATACATTAACACAAAACAGGTTATAGAAGATGTCATCGCCATCCATCTTGGAACTTCATTGGGATTCGAACTGTGATTCACTTAGGATTTTTTATTGCTAGGACTTATATTTATTAATTCTAGGATTAATTTTGGATTAGATTCATAAACCGTAAGTCCTTTTTCATATTTTTACCTTGTTTTTCTAGGAAAATAAATTATTTGTTAAATTTTACAAAGCTTGTTCGCTTCAATCTTTTCTTTGTTACTTTTGTACGAGCCTAGACACGTAACCATATATTCTAAGTAACGTAAACAGTGATAGATAGCAAGTTCACGAGTTCTGGTCAGGGAAGACATGTAAACTTTGGATGAAAGTAATTGCATAATTTGTGTATTTGTATTTATATATTCAATCGCTGAAATGTGTTTGATAATACAAACTATTTCGCATATTCCAAACTCATCGATCAATCATCTTAAAGTGCAAAATGTTTACTAACTTAAAAACAAACTACAAGATACTAACAAATTATCAAATCCGGGTTTCACAGAGAGAGAGAGAGAGATTCATACTGCCTTTGTAAAAACTATCATGAACAATTCGGGTGTGGGTTTATGGCACATCTGAGATTTTGCAGTAGCTGTTAAGTACCAGAGGCACTAAAAAGTCATGATTATATGGAATGATAAAAGAAAATATTTCCAAACAAAATACAATAGCAAGCAACTACGTTTTATTAAATCGAGTAATAAATGTATTGTAGTGAAAGTTCGGGATCAATATTTGAAGTAATATTTGCAACTCTTGGTACTTTTTTTTACTGAGTAGATTAATACCGTATGGAATTGTTATCTGCTTAATAAATTAATCTTTTATTTAGGCTTTTTGCAATTTAAGCACCATCGTCGGTCGCATATATTTATAATTCAAAATTTCTACATGTTCCCAATTGCAAGTATTCGTAATAGAAAATGAGCGTTTACGATGTTCGTCTTAAAATTGAACGCATTTGAAATAAACATTTTCATAAGAGCAGACATACACAATACACGGTGTCGTATAAATAATGATTTACATTTGACCCGGCATTCGCACAATTACGGTGTGTAGGATAATTAAACTCAAAACGTTTCTTTGTTTTTGCGGCTGTATGAAGGTGCTATTGTAAGGAAACTTTGGTTAACTAAAATAAATTAGCGTTGAAAATTTGGAAAAATGTATTTCAGATCGTACTGTAAAATTACAAAGAAAAACAAAGATTATTCAAAAGTAAAAAAAAAAAAAAAGAGCAACGAAGATAGATAACTGTACTGTAAGATTCTACCAAACCAAACTAGTGTCTTTTCGTATGTACCCATCAACATGCCACTCGTGGTTTGGTCCATGTGTTAGATACACCTTTCGTTGTATTCGCCGTCTTCTTCGAAGGTCAGCTCCACCAGGATCCAGTTCTCTCATCAAGTGCATTACAGTATCTCTGTTAACACACACCATTATGTGTAGAGAGAGACAGAGAGAGAGAGAGAGAGAGAAAAGACACAAAAGCTGAAACTATAACAGGTGATGTCACTTAAATCTCTAATTTAGAAAGGTTACTTCTGACCTTAAAGCATAATCGCTTGTCAATTATTCTTGCAGAAAGATGTCAACAGACTATTTCTGTATTATTCCAAAAGCAATATTTTATGCTTTGCCTGTCATATTTACGAACTGTGCAAAGAGTGTACTTTCAAAACAGGATAAATCTTACAATATTTAACCACTAGCTCAGAGACATTCTTTCTGGCTGAACAAACTTTACCTACGAACGTGTATTTTCATTTGTCGAAGAGTGTCTGTTATTTGTCTGTAGCCAACGGTGTGTGGCAAATCAGGTAATAACGACTGGAATGAAAAAGAGGAAACTATTTGCTGGATAGAAATAACATCGAAATAAATTCAAATGATAAATAAAATCGGACCCATAAGGGCAGATTTAAGATAGAAATTTTCTCTATATATTATTCACGTAGGCTTGACGACTATCAGATAATAATAATAATATGGACTTAGAATATCGCATAATCTATAGAAGCTCTAAACGCTTTACAGTATTATATAACACAAAGATACATATGCAACGACAAGATTACAAAAACATATACAATGGCATTACAACACAAAATGAAGATGCCAGGTTTGCTTCGATGTCATGCATTAATTTGGTTCAATTTATCATACAAAGGTTTCTTGTAGTAGCAGAGATGGAGGGTTAGGGACTGGTACGGTGAGATGGCATATGACGCAGAGGTGATGAGATGCAAGTTCGTTCAATGAAGACGTTAGAACATTATCATCAAGTCAGTGAAGAATCCAGTCTAAAATGTGACCATGAAGATGGGTGGACTGGCTAACTGACTGTTTGAGGTTGAAAATGTGAATAGAATGTAGAAATTTTTATATGTATGGATTTCCAGGACAGTCAAAATGAAAATTTAAATTTTCAAGAATAACCAGGTTTCCGCTCTCGAATTTCCATACAACAGTAGGTTAGGAAACCTCTCCAAAAACAGATTCAGTCCCGTTTTTTGTTTCTACTAGGAGGATTGCGGTAGAGGCAGAAAAATGGAGTGACCTTTGTTCCATTGTGAGTGAGGTTTGAACCATTTTAAACTGTGTGTGTTCGAAATTGATAGTTGTAGTGTATTAAAGACCGTGAATTATGGAGTTCTTTGCGATGACAGTAATTCCATCCCCTAGAGAGTGGCGTGGAAACGGCTTGATGGAGTAACCGGAGGGTGTTAGGTCCATATACTATGACTCATCGCCTGACAACGTTTCTTGTTTTCACTACTATTTACATTGTAAGTTAAGTCGAATGTAGTAGCAGGTTGATAAGTCTAGTGCACAATGTAGCATCGAGCGCCAAGGACTTGCTATTTAATGTAGTTAATGAGGGTCCATCGTAGCATAAATGGGTCGACTGGCAAGTATAACGTGATGACGCTATGTTTGAAACAAAAGACGGTTTAAGTACGAGTGGATGAAATCGACTAAGAAGCCTAACAGTTCTTCCCTACCCACCCCAAAGAAAACTAGCAAATGAAGAAACACACTGCAACAGAAAAACCAATGCATGACGAAACCACCAATGTAGATGAACACTGTCAAGAGTCACATATGACATGAGAAACGGCACAAAGTCCAGAGCAGCATCCTCAAGCCAGTTAAGCGATGGAGGCCATTTTGAATTCTATCTGAAGAATCCTTTTTCTAACATATAGCTATTTAACATATGGCTCTTTGGAAAATATAAAATTACGGAAAGAGTCTAAGGTATGTTCGTGGTGTTCGTTATGATTAAATTATATATGTTGTTTCGGAACATGAAGAAATGTAACGACTGTGAACGGAGGAAAATGACATATTACGTAAACAAATGTAAAATTCAGATATCGGTATTTATTATCATATTCATTCATGAAAGTCTACATGAACAATCAATCTCACTTGATTTATACTGTGAATGGTGGGTCCTCTCTTTGAAGGCACTCCAGCACATTTAAGTCTCTTTCGTATGGCGTTGGTACTGAAAGTAGTACATTAGTATTTAGCATAAAGATCAGAAAATGGTCGTTCAGATGAAGAGGCTTGTAAGTGGAGGTGTACATACAAAGCAAACATACAAACAAAATAAATATGGTACTACGCGTGAGCAGGTGAGGAATGCCCACGAAAAAGATTGATGGAACCCAAAGGGCAACTAAAACGAAGAAGATACAAGCACAACGATATAGAGATAGATACTAAGAAACTAGAATAAACTCACTGACAGAACCACACTCATCAGATGCAAAACTCTCTTCCAACAAGCGCATCCCCTTCGTAACTACAATCACTGTCAATGCCAACAGCACAGAACATATCATCAATACGCACTGAGATATAACTGATTCTTCTCCACACGTACTTAGTATCTCTTTCAAAGAAGCACATATAATCTCATACGAACGTACAAAAAATTAAAATATGAAATATGGCTTGTGGTATTAAATTCACAATATGTTACATACTGAATCCCCTGAGGTGGAGCTTGTTTCGCTATAAATGTAGATGTTGCTTCTTCCCTCATTCAGAAATCTCTCTCTCTCTCTCTCTCTCGATCGATCGATCGACCGCTCCGGTGGCCTAGTAGTTACAGCGTCCGCCTCGGATGCAGGAGGTCGCGGGTTCGATCCCCGGCCGAGTCATATCAAAGACTTATAAAAATGGTACTAACAGCTGCCTCGCTTGGCGCTCAGCATTAAGAGATTAGTGTTAGGACTGGTCGGCCTGGTGTCAGGATAATATGACTGGGTGGGACATCATGCCACATGTCTGCGGCATGATGCCCAAGTGCTAGACATCACTTTAAACTGTCACACTGCAGACATCGTAGCGATATGACTGAAAAATTGTTAAAGCTACGTTAAAAATCTAAATCACACACACACACACACACACACTCTCTCTCTCTCTCTCTCTCTCTCTCTTTCCTTATATTTACTATTCATACTGTCATCGGTGCAATCAACTAGGTGCGAAAATTTTGTTCACTTTATTGCAAGAACGCTCCGATGGCCTAGTTGTTAGAGCGTCCGCCTCGGACGCTGGAGGTCGCGGGTTCGAACCCCGGCCGAGTCATACCAAAGACTTTAAAAAATGATCCTAACAACTGCCTCTCTATGCGCTCAGCCTGAAGGTTAGTGTTAAAACTGGTCTGACTGGTGTCAAGATAATGTGACTGGGTGTGACATCATGCCAAATGTCTGCGATATGATGCCCCGGTGCTAGATATCACTATAAATTGTCACACTGTAGACATCGTAGCGATATGACTGAAAAATTGTTAAGCTATACGACTGAAATTTTTTAAAGCTACAATAAAAATCCAAATCACACACACACACACACACGCACACGCACACACACATTCTCTATCGCAATTCAAGACCTGGGCAGAAAAATGGAATGTTAACCGAAATCGTTTTCAGGGTTTTCCAATGTTGAATCTTTACAATAAGCTACATGCATATAGCTAATTATGCTATGAATGAAGTTACTAAGGAAGTGTGCATATTTGTATTGACGATGACTGATGCAAATAGTATATAATACATATCTAAATATAACGAGCAAAGGAGTAATTTGATAAAGAATCTTAATTTTAAACAACAAAAACTAAATGTCTGGTAGTTTTCTTACAACCTGGACCAGCCATTGTTCTTAGTGTTAATTTAAATGTTCATGAGTGGTATTCCTTTTTAGAAATCTTAATGTAGGATGTTTAATTCTACCCACTCATATAAATACATATACATCTCACAGTGACTTGAAATATTCATGAAATGCAAAAGCCTAACCTGTATTTATGATTGAAATGCGACAATCGTTACACAGATATCAGATTGTATTTAAAATCAGAAATAACTACATTACAAAATTTATTATGCACTTTACCTTAGATTTGTGCCATGAAGTTTTTCTAATAAATTCGATATTTCCTTGTACGTGAAGTTTTTCTCAGCGTAGTGCAAGACGAGATTCACTGAAATCAAAATTAAGAATATATTCAATGAGAAATTTGTATAGCTTTTTGTATCATAAATAATCCATCGAATAAACCTCTTATTAAAGTTATCAGTGTGGTAATGTTAAAGCAAATCCAGAAAATTCAGAAATCAGCATTATAATAATAATTAAAATATAGGCTATATGTCGTGAGTCAAGACACAAAAGTATTATAGACAGAGTCAACACTATTTTACTGCTTTATACATAAAAGGTTATTTATTAAAAACTTACGTGGCTGCTCTATAAGTATTCTGTCTGCAAAACTGGAGAACAAAAATGGCGACTAGTTCATGCTGGACTTTTTCCGATATCCTTCAGGGAAATATGAAGCAAAAATTCAAATTACGTACGTTTTTTTTTTTTCTTTTCCTTGAAAGCCTTCTAACTTTCTGACCTAACAAATAAAGAAGCATATTACATATGAATGCAACTTGCAGAAAGCTGTCATTATAGTTTAAGCAATTTTAATAATTTGTGTAGAAATTATTTTACCTTTCCAATGACGTAAATAGGACGTTAATTTTATTCATTGGTAGAACAGTGCTAACGCTTCCACACCTTCAAAAATCACAAACTCGTATTCATTTCACAGAATGAAAGCTAAACTATTTCCCTCGTCAAGGCCAATTATGGTATTAAATACAGTAAAATGAAATGATACACAGTATGTATGTATGGATGGATGGATGGATGTGTGTACAGTCAAAGAAAGAGAGAGAGAGAGAGAGAGAGAGAGAGAGAGAGAGAGAGAGAGAGATGTACTTACATGATTGCTTATAACTGAGATGATCCCACTAAAATTTCGATATAACAGGGATGTAGATTTTCTCCCGCTTTCTAGCTAATATAGACCAGTGTAATTTGGTTCAGACGAACAAATAAATAAGCCAAGAGGTTAAGTCCTTATCAGGAAGGTGGATTGTTCTTTCTAATTTATTACTGCGCAAGGAATGTCGCTAATTGGTTTTACTTGTGAAGTAATGGAGCTTTCTTCGTACGATGGCCGATAGCGGCCGCCAAAATACAACATCAAAGTAACAGAGATTTGTACATGTACACATTTGAGCAAAATGTGTACATGTAAAAATCTCTATTAGTTTAATATGTTGATCCGTCACGTATAAAATATGTACATGTACAAATTCATGTTCCTTTGATGTTGTATTTTGGCGGCCTCTATCGGCCATCGTAGTATCAAGGCATTTGAAAAGAACCTCGATAATCCATTAAGGACACACGGTACTAATGGTATGGAAAAATGGGAACCAGTCTGGAAATGGGTGAACATAAAATAGAGTATATATGGGTTTGGCTGGCCAGGATTGGTTAATAATCTAAGTTTTGTTTTAGGAAAAAGAATCTTTTGAGAGCTTATCCTAGTTGTAAGTGAAAAATATAGAGACATTGTTTATTGATGGAATTTCAGTTCTTTAACAATCTTGAGTTTGGAACACTCGTTACTAAAATTAGCACCTGACTCTTTGGTGCAGAATTGAAAGCACATGTTTCAAACACATGCAGGTCCAGAAAATGCCGCGGCTCATATCCTTTCCTCTACACAGAAGCTGACATCCAGGATTCATCTATACTGATTAATGTAGGTTTGATCATGGGCACTCAGAAATTGTAAGTTATTGAATTTTTAATATCATGGTGTCTGCATAGGTTTACAATGGGAACTGAATTAGTACCATGAGTCCTATAGACAGCTACAGCAATACAGTGACTCCACATATGCAGGTGTAATTAACATTACTATAATTGGAATCGTATGGTTCTATTTGTGGATAACAAGCAAAAGTAATACCTTTTGTAAACCACAGAGTGACTTTCATTGGGATATTAAACATATATTCAGATATATCAACTGTTGCCAAGAAAGGGGGAGGGGGAACAGGGTGTAGATTTGACTATGTTAGGTGGAGTGTTTTGCACTTTGGTTCATATCTAAGCAATACATATATAAAATTTATACAATGTCTTATCTTTAGAGTAATTATAGTAAGCAATATGATATTTCCTTGTTGTGTTTTGAAACATAATGCATCAGATATGATCACTTAGGTCTCTTCCACCATGCTTAATGGGAATGACCTCTCATGACTTTGCACCCCATTAATTTCTTTCAGTGAATGTTTTGAAACTTCATATTTTACATTTTAATGGACTTATGTCTACCTTACCTTACCTTAGTTTTAAATTATATGTCTTCTGGGAGGAATTTTAGGTAATTTTTGTCATTTAAATCTCTTTTTCTGTAATAATACATGTTCATATAGATGGTCACCTTGACCTTTAACCCCTTAATTACATAATATGACAAGGCTGGTAATATATTTCAGTATTAAATTGAAAAGAGATAAATGATGATATTAAAAAAGATGACTCTTTTTAGACAGCTTTATTTTAATATTTCTTCTGATTTTCTTAAATAAAGCTCAAATATTTAAATGTTGCCTGAAATGCACCATTGCTCTTTAGGTGAAAATGAACTTGCAATATAATTTAATATTCACCAATGTAATCTTTGACAAGCAGAACTATGCACATTGCTTACTTATGTATTGAACTACATTCCTAGGGTTAGCAAGAAAATCAAGGGTGGATATAGGACAATCGGTACTAATGGTATGGAAAAATGGGAACCAGTCTGGAAATGGGTGAACATAAAATAGAGTATATATGGGTTTGGCTGGCCAGGATTGGTTAATAATCTAAGTTTTGTTTTAGGAAAAAGAATCTTTTGAGAGCTTATCCTAGTTGTAAGTGAAAAAAAAATAGACATTGTTTTATTGATGGAATTTCAGTCCTTTAACAGTCTTGAGTTTTGGAACACTCATTACTAAAATTAGCACCTGACTCTTTGGTGCAGAATTGAAGGCACATGTTTCAAACACATGTAGGTCCAGAAAATGCCGCGGCTCATATCCTTTCCTCTACACAGAAGCTGACATCCAGGATTCATCTATACTGATTAATATAGGTTTGATCATGGGCACTCAGAAATTGTAAGTTATTGAATTTTTAATATCATGGTGTTTGCATAGGTTTACTATGGAAACTGAATTAGTACCGTGAGTCCTTAAGAGTGAAGGGATATGATCCTTTACAAGAATGGCAATTGAACGTACCCTTGCTATTCCGTCTTCTTCTTGAAGATGGAATTGTTAACGCTGATAGTATCAGAAAATCATACAATCAGACCACTTTCATTGCCAGCAAGATTAGACGCCTTAAAAAAATGTATGATATCATATTGAACACCTACAATAAGAAGCATGTTGGTATTACCCAGGATATAAATACATCAATTCTAACAGTCAATCACCATAATGTAACATGTGTACTTGGCATAACACAGAGCTGTGGCATCACTCGTGGTATTCATGCAGCTGAAAAGTGGCTAAAGCATCTGGCTGAACCAGAGAAATGTTACTTTGAATGTTTTATACGGAAACATCTCTTGCTATACAAACCAGTGACCAGTGTTGCTTCTGATCTACATCTGGTTAGCTTATGCGAATTCCACTTGAATTTGTTCCTTGACAGCAGATGGAATATGCCATGCAACACAGATATGCACACTACCGATTACACTGAAATGGCTTCCAAAAGACAACGAGGTAACTTTAGATTGGCATCTGGAAGAATGCGAAGGTGATCCAAAATGTGGTTGTAAAGATTGGATAGTACTGAACAAGAATGATATGACAAGATGCAGATTCAAACTATCTGAGAAAGAAACAGCCATGCAGACGTTGCTCACCCAACATATATTTTGGGATTTATCATCACAGCTTCATCTACAATGCAAGATCTACTTAATGATGCAGCAGAACGGTCTACCATTGCCATCAAAGGCAAAGAGATTTCCTCAATGGAGAACTCATTCCAAGATCTAAGCATTATGGAAAATACCATATACTCAGCCAACAAAGGAGTAGATCAGTCATGTAGTGATAAAGAGCACGCAGAATTAGATGACTTAGAAAAGTACTTTAACCATTCACATGAACTCTTGGACATTTTTGCTCATAGTGTAGCTCAGTTTTCACAATCGAAGAGGTTTCTTAGCTGCCACAAAGAGTGTCTTTGTTCTCTACAAACACCACTGATGATAATACTGATGAACTAGAACCAGAAGAACTTTCGAATGAATGCGCTTTGATACTTAAAATCATTCCCATAACAAAGACAAGCAGTTCCTCTCTAGCAAGTAGACCCTGTAACATCATGCCACATACGTCAACCATGCAACCTGAAGTCTGGACAATTCATTTAGTTAGTTCGCTGTCAAGACGATCATCTATTTCAACAATTTCTTGCCAAAACCTTTCAGAAGATTAGGAAATATCTACTGATGGCAGCAAACCATATGACCAAGATCACAGTCTCTCTGAAGTAACAGAAGATAGCACTTTAGCAGAAGAAAGTAACGAACCATCAAAGTCAATAAAACCCCTGCCATTTAAGAAATATCAACCACCATGCCTTCTCTGCAAACACCCACCTCCAGCAATTGGAAAAGATGACGATAAATGGAAACTAAAAGAATCCTTGATGACTTTCTTGTAAAATGTGGACAGATTGTTCAAGAACAAAGTGGAAATGGCCGTATTTTATTTGCTCCAGATCAGAAAATTGCATCAAATTTGTTAATTCTCATGGAAGAAAATGTGAAGTACAGAAAATTCCTTCCAGAATTTCTTTTTCTACACCTCATGAAATCCAAGATTACCAACTTGTTTAGTGCTTATAAAACATGTGGCATATTCCATCTCCTGATATTTCTTCAGGATGATGAGGACGAAGCAGAGTGGACTAAATTAGTTACCATAACACATATTGAAACAGCAGTAAGAAATATCCGAAGACTATCTTTAACTCTCCATTTGGCAATCTTCGTAATGTTCGTTGAGTGTCTTGAACCACCTACAGCAAAGTCTCTGATAGAACACATGACAGTGGTGTCCTCAGATGATCTTGAAGGCAAAATGGGGTGGAAAATATTTTGAATTCATTGATGCAGATTGTAGTAGCAATGGAACCTTCCTGCTTCATGTAGAATTAACGAGGCATTGTGATGAAATTGTTGGACTGTCGATAGCTGAGAGAATTGGTGGAACTCATGGATATAATCTGCTACTTTCCGCAGTCAAAGCATCCTTGCCATTTGCGTTTGTAAATGGTGCTGCGTCATATGGGAAATTTTATATCCATCTTCTATGTGAACATTTTAGTGCTGGATATTTTCACCAGCAACTCAAAGCCTCACTTTTTGCAACACCACATCGCGGAAAAAGTGAAACCAACTTTAGTCTAGATTCTCATGGTGATGACCTGAAAGAAAGAAAGGTCCTGTTCATATCTCCCAAAGGACAGCCACAATCCTAGTGGAGTTTGCTGGGGTCAAATTTAAAACATTTGGCAGATCTGGGCTCCAATATCTGCAATACGTAGAAAACGGAGTTTTAAGGTGGTTGCTGAAAGAATTCCCGTTTGCAACACATATTGTTATATTTGTAGAGAAGTATTATTTCACCCCAGATGACTTAAAATCCATAACCAGGGCGAAAAGAACCAAATAAAATAAAACTGACATCTGCCACTTAAAAGATGACGGTGAGATTATCAGTACAGAAAAAATTAGCAAACCTGTAGTCACTAAAATCATTAAGGGGAAAAAATGATCAGCAATTTTCTGACTGGTCATGTGAGAGAACTTTGAATCATGAAAAACATAATTCTAGATATAGATAGTGAGTATTATTCCAGTCTATGCACATGTAATAGTCCCGAGCATCACAATTTGCCATCCCAGGACGGTCCCATTTTGCATCAGATAAAGGATATGTATGTTCTGAGGAGTTGGACATCAAGCAAAAGAAAGGTGCGTCAGAGCTAGCTCAGGCAGATTGGTTTTGTTATATTGCAACCGGACTTAAAAGAAGGAGCAAATGTTGTCTGCCACGTATCGTCAGGGGAAATTGATAGTATTCCCATATATATTTTAGCCGTTGCATTGTATTTGCCTCGAAAAGATGATGGCAATTTCAAGAATATTGTCTATATCGTCATCAAAAAGCCTGGAAGTGCTGGCAAGCTAGATATCTACAATATCACAGGAATCGTCGGGGCTACTGAAATGAGATATAATGAAGACAAAATAACGGTGATTCTGTCTTTCAGTTTCAGCTTGGGTGGTAACGACTTTATTCCCCAATTACATGGGATTTCACACGAAAAGTGGTTGAAAGAAATATTTGAAAATGAAACCTTCAGGAGAAATCTCTTCAAGATCTGCTCAAGACCAGACTCTGGGCATCTCAGTGTAACCATTGACCAGGGTGGTTACACAAGTCTGCCGAAGAACCTCTACTGCTCTAGCAAGCACGATGCTGAAAGACTTTCCTTAGAAGAAGTAAGACAATTAAGTGTAAAACTGCCTGGAAATGATGTAAGAAGCCCAAAGTTGTGGATGCCTCCAGTTACTGCATTTATTTTGCAGGAAGAGACGAGATGTTTGAAGATATAACCTATACTTCAGACTTTTGGCTGGACAACCAAGGAATGTATACAGTTCTTTTGAATACGTCCTCCCTGTTAATTCATATTGGTTAATTGGATCTGTATATTTCGCAGTATACTTGCAACTATATCAGTTTTAGTCATGACGATATGAATTTTGTCTCAATAGATTTTGAACTACATTATGTAACGGTTTTCATACCAACATTCTGTATTCACTTTGGCATTTTCTAGAGGGACTTTAATTCAAATTTGCCTTATCTTTTGATCATAAATATGTATACATGTATATCCTGTATAATTATGTGGTTTCACCATAATAGAACAATATGTATTGAGTTGTCTGCCATGAAAAAAGAATCCTAGAATTCAATAGCCCCTGGCTAGTGTCTCAGATTGCTGGAC
>JAECUM010076854.1:0-12418 GCA_016617855.1 Megalonaias nervosa
AAACTTGCAGGAAAAACTTAAGACCTCCGGAAACTAATGGCAAGCGTCTCGTATGCCCACGTTGGCCAAGCCCGAGACTCGAACCCACGCGGAGCTAAGTGAGATGTCAGTAATCGGTAAAGTCAAGCGCTTCGCATAAAATGTACATGTATAATAAAAGAATTACTACAGGTCATTTGTGCAGTAAAGCTATGCCAGGAGGATCATTGCATTTACATGTGAAAACGATAAAGACGAATAGTTTCATCATTTCTTCATATGATTCAAATTTGTATATGTTTTAATGGTATCCATGAATTTAATTGTAGTCCATTCCCTTGCCATTTAGCAATTGCTGTTTGTTTTTAGGATCAAGTGTTAATGTTTTCTCAATTCCAAATATACCTTGTGTTTGATTTTAGTAGTTCAGGGTCATTGAACATACCGTCAATTATTCCACCTCTTAGATCTTCAAGTTCATATAAACTTTGTTTGTATATCTAGCAAATAATATTTTAAAAACCTTCGTCTGTCTAATTCGGAGTATATCCTTCCTCAAATTTATATTTTTTTCTCGTATATTCTTACTACCTATTTTGTATTTTGTTGTGTTCTTATGTTCTTTACATTTTTTTAATCTCCTTTGTAGGGGCATAATCGCCATTTAGATTTATATAAACAATTTGCTCGTTTTTATGTTTTCTGCCATCTATAGGTGTGATCGTAATACTTTTTTTCTTGTATTATTATGTTTATCAAGAATGTAATGAACACGGCTAGATATTTATTTGCACTGTTTGCGGGGTGGGTGGGTAATATTTCCACATACTTATAAGCTTTCTATTGAAACGTACAACAACCACAGCATTTCCCTCATAGTTAAAACAACCATAGCATTTCCCTCATTTAACGTCCAATGTATTTCAATATGATTTAATCATTTCTAAACGCTTTATTTAATTGTATTTTGTTCTCCTGTCAAAACGAAGCTTTTCTGGTTTACTTTTTGCGTAGTTTCACGCAAAGCAATTGCTATATTAATTCCTGTTGTATTCTGAAGTGGTATTGCCCATGCACGTTTACAAAATATATCACTTGGCCGCATCAGGTCAAGTTTTGGGATGGGGAGGGGTGTCAAAAATTTCAAAATGTCCCTGACTATCCTTGAAAGGGTACCAAAGTAAACGTTTATGCATCTATTTACAAAGTGTGCATAATAACCAATAAAAGTGCGCAAGAATACAACAATGGTCAAAATTCAATCGACAAAAGACTATGTGTGTGTGTGTGTGTGTGTGTGTGTGTGTGTGTGTGTGTGTGTGTGTAAGTTTTCCGAGACGATTTTAGCCGGAGGGGGGGGGTCCGGAAACCGCGGAACCCCACCCCACCCCACCTCCCGATCCGGCCCTGCATCAATCACAGCCAATTTTTATACCCTTTAATATACTTACTAAATTACTGCATGTCCACGAAATCGGTTGACTATACTGAATAAATTTTATGTCATTGAGTGAATCTTATTATAGGCTTATGCAATTTTCAGCCAATTCTGTCGTCCACTTCAAGGCCTCAACCCATTGTTTTTATCTGCCTCAACATAACTTATGTTAAAGTTAATAACTGGTTTGACAATTAAATTTTTGTTGCTTCTTCTGTTATTGTTTAACCTATATGCCTACGTAATTCATGAATCATTAGTTTGTCAAATTTTTATTCAGGTATACGACTATTACTACTACTATAACAATACTCTTGTTTTTCACACACAGCGTCTAATATATTAACTGGCGATTTATTAATGAAGAGATCTGCAGGTCCAAAGTATTTTAATATATATCTATTTTATCTCTTTTTCTATGAGTTGTTTTGGATGGCAGACAACTTTTATTATTCTATATATTGCCCATATCTTTTCATAATTATTATCTTATTCATTCTTTGACTAAAAGTCACATAATCTCTACCTGTTTTTATTTTTTGCAGTTCAAAAATATGATTTCATTTATTATATATTCATGTTATATTGCATTCGCTCTTTGAAAATACTTGGGTTTTGTTTTTGAAGGGAAAAGAGATTAGATTTATATATCATTTATAATCGGTGTGTCACGGAATGGTATAAATCCCTTTATTTATTAAATACATGTACTCGAGTTTCGTTTTTTGTGTAAAATGATACCAGAGGGTGATTTATGTATATTGTACAATATATCGAAACATTGAGTTCGGTTCATCCTATGCCACACGTGCGAAGTGCTTTCGATGGGAAGAACCGAATACTTCCAGCTCACAGACGATGTAGGGTTGCATCGTCTATGTAAAAATGCCTCACTGCAAGATTAAATCTTCACATTACGGAACGTCTTGTCAGTGAGCAGTCTACTTAAGGACTTGCACATCTTCAGCTGTAAAGGTATGTAGGTTATTTATTAATTTCTTATGTATATTATTTTTTATGTATATTGTAAGTTATAGCTATTGTACTACCACGTTTATTTTTTGTATATTTTCTATGTAGCTTCGGCTTGCGTGGTATAATGCAAATATTTTCTATTCGTGTTTGTGACTTAGCATGAGCTTTATATTAGCAATATAAAGTTGCATTTTATTAAGAAACGTTTAGTACCATAGGATTCTTTTGGACACAGGTTCACTTCTAAACCTGTTTATTGCTTGGTAATGTTGTGCCGATAATGTAATTTGTATAGCTTACCGTATATAACTTCATTACGTGTTATCGTATATGCCCGTGTCATGCAGAGTACACGGTGTTGGATGTATTTTCAGCTGATCGGAGTCGACGTGGTACCAGAAGTTGACCATAGCAGCTGTAAAGATGAACCATAACAGCCGCAGAGCTGAGTGAAAGTGTCGAGTAGCAGGTGATCGGCATTGTTGACCGAATTGGCGGGCGCTGATTGGCTGATTGACCAAGGAATTGAACGGTGGTGGGTGACTACCTGAAATGTTGACTGCTTGATTGACCAGTGTGACTGGTAGCCAAGTGTGCTAGTCATGGGAGTGTTTTGTGTTACTCCATACATATAACCTTTTAGCCGTGAGCTAATTTGGGGTTTGTTATACCCAGCAGCAGTAGAGCTGAACAGACCACTTGGCTGAAACCTTATTTATAAAAAATAAAGGCTCCTACAGAGGCTGAAAAAAAAAGGTCAATAACATAAACCGAACCTCCTAACTTTTATTATTACCATATAGTTTGAAAAACGGATAATAAATCGTTTGGGTTAGCTCATTTCCGTTACTTTTTGTTGACGTATTTTTTTTTCAGATTTTTATGCGATTTCGTTTACTCGCGGGTTACTCAATTTTTTGTCGTTCAGCTCTACTGCTGCTATGAATTAAACAGCCATTATAGATATTATCAATAATGAGTATTGGAGAACCACACTCAGCTAAATTATCTCGAGAGCGACTAGAGGCAATTAAAAAATATCTACCTGTTCGTGATTCTGTTAAGCAACAACTACAATCGCGTCAGGAGTCTCAGGTGGAATTTACAGAGGGTACAGAAAAATTATTTAAACCGATTGTCGAACCAACAAAGAAAATTGTTACAGCAACTGAGGCAACACAACGAGCTCTTGAAACATTACCTGCTGATACTGCTGGTCGTATTCAAGCAGTTCAACCACCACCACAAGCACCACAAGCAGTTCAACCACAACCACGACCACCAAGAACCAGAATTAAGATAATAGATAAATTTACACCTGAAGGTATTGCTGCTATCAGGGACCCAAACCAATTATTTGATATTGCCGCGTTTGGATATTAAAAAAAAAAAAAATATGTAAAACCAGAATATATTAAATCATTAAGCTCTGCCAATTGGATCAAGGATATATATCGTATTTCTACTGGTATTCCAGAAATCAGATCTAATAAAGATATTACAGATTTTAACATATTTGATGAGGATATACATAGATATATAAAGAAACTGAACAAATTAAAAAATTATCACAACCACCACAATTTGAACCATCACCAGTATCATCACCACATCTTAAACTACCATCACTACAAAAACCACTACCACGACTGCAACCACTACTACAAAAACACAAGATGCTACATCGATATCAGGAGCTACAACGACAACAAGAACAACAAGAACAACAAGAACAAGAACGACAAGAAACAAAACGATTACGAAAACAACAAAAAACACCAAAAGAAGAATTTGCAACATTACCACCATCACCACTGATTAAATTACCACGATCACAACAACTACAACTAGCCCAAACAACAGGTAAGGAAGAAGACGACGTATTTCAAGACGATCCTGGCGCAACTGGAAGTGGTCTAGGAAGTGGTTTTATTACCTGTCCTAATAACGTTCTTGCTGATGTTGATCGATTAGAAATTCTCATTGGAGGAAAACGAGCTGGTAATAATTCTCCAGAAATCATTAATGAAGTAGCCGATATTTGTAAACGATTATTTACAGGCGGTATCATGGATATTAATGTATATCGGTCTCTCATTAATGAAATCGCCGATGAGTATCATAGTGATTAAGTATGTAATTAGTTATAAAGTCACTTAATAATAAAATGATCATACATAATACTCGTGGACCTACCATGGTCAGGGTAATAAATTCTCGATTACCGGTATACAAAACGATTTACGGAGATGGATTAGGTGATGTTATTCAGGGTCTGTTTAGGAGGATAGCCCCAAAATCAATACCGATTGCAAAACAGCTAGGAATGAAAGCTATTGATGTTGTTCGTGAAAAGGGTATAGGAGCTGTTGGTAATCTTGCTAGCAAAGCATTCTCAGCAATTAAAGATAGACTATCACGATTAATACGCAGACCACAAGCGGCCCGACCTCAACCTGTGAAATTACCTAGCACTGAAGTGATGCCCGCGGATGTAAGTAAAATAATAAATCAAGCAGCTAATCAAAAACTAGCGGAGTTAGCTGATATCCCGATGTCGGAAAAGGAAAAAAATATAACCGCTAATCTGATAGCAGGAAGTGGTCTTCGAGTTAGACGAAGACGATAATAATAAAGATGTTTAAGCGCATATCTGACCCCGCGTTTTACATGGACGCACCAGTACTCAAGGATGAGTCTGTGCGCGATTATCAGTATTATTCTTACGACGCACGAATTCCAGATCAACGTGGACGAATTGAACTACAGGTTCAGGATACAAGTAGATATTTCTTACCCGCTGAAGCATTTATCGAAGTCGAAGGTGAAATTTTAAATAACGCTAATCCTGCAGTACCAGCACCATACGCCGCTGATGTTAGTGTCGGCTTTGTTAATAATGGTATTATGGCGTTATTTGATAGCGCTACGTACATGATTGACGGAAAAAATATTGAATCAATCCAGAAGGATGTCGACGTTGCCACGACGATATTGGGTCTTGCGAGATACAGCGACGATTACTCAAGATCAGCTGGTCCATCAATGATGTTTGTGAAAGATACTTCTAATTCTCCAGAGTACCAACAATATGAAATAGGACAACCAAGAAATTTTGCTAGAAACGCCAATGAGGATGTACAAAGTATGATTATTAATGTAGATCCAGATTTCAACTTATGATTTAGATCACGTCGAGCAATGTTAAAAGGTGATAGGAGAATATTTTCATGTGCAATTCCACTGTCACATATTTTTGGGTTCTGTAGAAATGTGAGAAAAGTCATTTTTGGAGCCAAACACACAGTTGTACTAGTACGAAAAGGCACAGACGATGATGCAATATGGCGACCTGCTGGTGATGCTGGTAAAGTAATTCTTACAAAATTTTCCCTGTGGATGCCAGTGATGACTCCGTCAATATCTGAAGAAGATCGGTTGTTATCTTTTATGAGTCAAGGCGGTAAATCGACGTTGTCATGGTTGACTATGACCACAGATGCTGTAGATAGCGCTGTTAATGGTTTATTTACGTGGCAAATAGCTTCTCAGCAAGGTGTTTCTGCACCAAGACACATATTTATTGGGTTTCAAAATACTGCACGAGTAAACTCGCAAGTACATAGTATTATGATATTTGATGATCTTGGTGTTTCTGATGTTTCATTAAGGATAAATGGACATCAAGAACCATCCGAGGATATTTTGTTGAATTTCGATCAAAATCATGTAGCACGTGCATATCATCGTCTTATGTCGTTCATGGGTCGTGATCAAAATATTGATACTGGTTTACAAATATCGCAGCTAGATTTTACAACGCTGTATCCGATTTATTACTTTTCTCTAGAACATTTAGATTTAACCAGACAATCTGTTGTAGATATTCATTTTCGAGCTCGTGTTAATAGAAATGTTGGAGCTATCCCTAATTACAGAGCAATAGCCGTTATACTCAGCGATAAATCGATGTTACTCGAAGGTGTTGGTGGACGAATGAGAGTTATTGATGCTCCAGTAGAAAGCATGTAATTAGATCGTTCATAATAATAATAATGTCATATCATCACGTTAGTGTGAGTCTGACTCCTGGTCAGATTAAAAAGCTACAATCAGCATCAAAAAATAATTGTGGAATAAAAATATCGCTAAAGCGAGAACAGATGACCGGTGCAAATAAACTATCGTTGACCGAGCGTCAGTTCAGAAATTTCAATGACGCTAAAAAATCAAATAAAGGCGTCAAACTTAATCTTTCTGCGGGCGCCATCAAAGATATTGTTAAAACGGGTGGCATATTTCCACTTCTTGCAGCAATACCAGCATTAATAGCAGCTGCATTAGGTGCTGTTGGAACTGCTGTTGGAATGGCATTAAAGAAAACAACCGGACAAGGAATAAAAACCTCCAAAAAAAAAGGGAATAGGTTTAAGATTACCAGGGACTCCACATTCATGGTACGGAAAGGGTCTAAGATTACCAGGGACAGTTTACTAATAACACCCATGTCCAATTTTGATTTACTTAATGCTGCTAAGCAATTAAAAATAAAAAATTTCAGAGGTGTTTTTATGTGCGATCAATTACCTACCGTTGCAATGCAACATGAAACCGGTATTATTAATCTTGATAAAAACTCTGGTCCAGGCACGCACTGGGTAGGATATGCAATTGATCCACGTGGAATTATTTATTTCGATTCGTATGGATTAGCACCACCAAAAGAATTTTTAAGGTACGTTACCGGCGGTATTCCAATCTGGTATTCAACGCTACCAACACAAAAAATAACTGATCCTCCAATATGCGGTCGTGAAACCCTCGCTGTGCTTGATGCTATATCAAAATCAACAGCACCGCCTCATAAAGTCGTGCACGCGTTCACTACACTACGTCATAACACTTAAACTGATATCAGTAAATATAATGGTAGATATTTATGGAAGATCCTCAGGTAGAAACTCAGAAGTTCGATTTATCTAAATATGCAACCATTGATCAGCTCAGAAATGAAATCGATGATTTATTAAATATAACAAGTGTGGATCAAAATGAAGTTGTCGTTTTTCAGGACAAACAAGGACGATTAAAAACGAGTAATATACAACTACTAGATGTACTTATACGAATTCCAAATGCGGTTGTTAATAATATCGTTACTTTTACTGATCAAGGTAAAATACAGGATTCCGGTAAATCGGTTAATGATTATGTTAAGAAAACTGGTGATGTATTTACCGGTGACATTATTATGTCAAGAAGAAAAATTACGTATCTTGGAGATCCAATCGCAGATACAGACGCAGCAACAAAAAATACGTCGATGATCAAGAATCCAAGTACGTGTCAGTGCGCGGTGGTATAATGCGTGCATTTCTCGACATGAATAATAATGATATTAATAATCTCAGAACACCAGAAACAGATTTCGACGCCGCAACTAAAAAATACGTCGATGATAAGGAAATTCCAATAACGACTTCGTTAACGACTATCAATGATGGAATTGCTGCATTTAGAGCTGAATATATTAGTCATGTACAAACATTTCTAAATTTTCGTAGAAATGTAAACAGAAATATTAACGAATTTTTTGGAACTCCACCAACTGTTATTATTAATCTCGCTGACATTAACACAAGACTCAACGATATCATTAGTGGCATTCCTAATATTATTCAAAAAACTAATCTCATTAAAATTCCACGCGGACGAGCTAACAATATCGTGTACACAGTCTCATCAGGAAAAGCAACATGGTCGCAGGAAAATAACACTTTTAAACACACTGCAGAGGTTACTGGTGTATACAGATTATCTGTATTTAGTAGTGCAAAATTCAGTATATTTACCACATTTCCATGGCGTCAATCAACCGATGATTTTTCTGGAATTGTGTCTATAGTGTTAAATAAAGATGTCGAGGAAACGTTTATGCTAATAGCGAATGATAAAAAGTTAACCACAGCAGATTATTGGTGGTGTATTGAGTTCGTAGCTGAAACTCCCGAATTAGTTACTTAAATAAGTATAATGAATCAAGAATCATTTATCGACGTTCAACGTCACAGATGCACTCAAGTATGTGAGTGTCAAACTAAACTAAAAAATATCATCGACGATTACACGATAAAGGTAAAAAAATATCGTCGTCGTATGGTTGTTATTGATATAATGGTATACTCGGTTTCTGCTGTTATTGCTGGAAGTGGATTATTATTATCAACGATAACGATGACAGCGCCTGCAGTTGTAACGATTATAGTTTCAACAGCAACAACATGCGCAGGTATTTTCAGTATTATCGCTAAGAAAATATCTACGTGTACGAATAATAAACTAAACGAGTACATAATGAAATTGCACACAGCAACAGCCGCATACACTAAATTATGCTCGTATATTTCAGCGTATCTCAGTGATGGTAAAATATCCGATGAGGAGTTCGTAACGATAATGAAAACCTATGATGAAGCATTCATAATCGCTAGTGCCAATAACGGAAAGATGGAGAATTAAATAATAACGATAATAATAATGTCAGAGTTGCGCGAATTACTTCAGCAGATCGTAGCTAATACAACGCCGTCAAAAACTACTATGATATCATTAAGTTCAACCAATCCTGAATTTAGCGTTAATTTTTCGACTGCAATTCCAGCAAGGAAATAGCATTAGCGCAATTACGAGTTTATTATAGTTGGCCTAATATTAGATCAAAACCGTTTGGTGGACAACAACCAAATAATTCACTGGTATTTGCGAATAAAAATAAACCAGATGGAACACCTGATTGGCAAATTGTTGGAATTTCAACGGGCAGTTATCAAATAGAACAGATTAATGATGAGTTCCAACGCAGAATTAAATCTATCACAGGGAAAGAATCTAAAATAGCGATCACTGTTCATGAACCAACATTATCAGCGGTGATTGAAATAAATTCTCCTGATTACCTCGTAGATATTTATCAGAGTTCGATCAGATCAGTGTTAGGATGGCCTGATGTTCCACCGGTTTATAATGGAGTTTCAGAACCAAAAATAGAAGAATTTAAAACGATTGAAGAAAAATTCATTAAAAATCCAGAATATCGAAAAAAACAACCATGGAGATATATAAAATTTGAATCTGATCCAAACGACGATATATATTACTTTACCGATTTTGACGGTAAAAGAATTCCCAAGATGACTAAATCAACATTTATTCTTACCAGGACGCCAAGGGGGGTGGAGCGATATATTATTGATGAAGAATCTTTAAAAGAATTTTTAGATACTCTTAAGCCTGAATACGATAAAACGTTTAATGATTTAAGAAATTTACTTATTTCATTATCACAACATTACAACGATGGTGTAAAAAATCAAGTAATCGAGTCAATAAAACATTTAAATGGTATCTTATTCGATTTATACATCGCCAATCGAAGTACCATAAACACTACGATTAAACTCGATAGTATTTACACAAATCCAATATTGATGCAATTATTTCTTAATCATTACAAAATAACAGAAAAAGATTTACAAACATTTATTATACCAGATTTAAATAACGCTGAGATGAAAAAAATTATTAAATGATCTTATTGAAGAATATTATCCGGGAATAATTGAATCGTGGAGAAAAATAGCCCCACCACCGGTTATACTAAAACACAATAACAATCCCTTTGGGCATATATCGCCAGGCATTGTAAATATAACAACAACAATTGCAGTCAATCTGGTATGTGATGTTATTGAAGGTAGCTATCAGGTAGATCTTTCTAAATCTAGCCAGACCCAGCAAGGGTACATATTATTCAGTTTTAGCCCGTTGGTTCCTCCCGGTTCGTTAATTGTATCAGAGCCAATTAATCCCGTGTACCTGCGAGTTCATAATCCGTTATTATTAAGAATACACTTTAAACTCACAGACCAAAATAATAGAATTCTGGACACGAGAAATGAAGTCCTAAATATAAACCTGTATGTGAAATCATAATACGTTATTATAACAAAAAAAAAAAATATCCGGATGTCTATAATATTATATTCTTTTTGTTTACATAAAATCCGTGCACAATGAAATCTATTATCTAGAAGACTTTGGCTGCATATTGATTATTCCATAACAGCTGTGCATAAAGTTATTTTAAGAACCGCTATATAACTAAATCAATATCCGCTGAAGGCTTTACGTATAGACTCAGTGTTATAATATATATTTTTTGGAAACTATAAAATCTCATTTTAGACAGAAAAATGATGTTTCAGTCCCTACGACAATCGTTTTCGTTAATTATTTAGTGATCTATCTGTTTTCTGTAAGCCGCTGTTACTGAAGCAGCAAATATTTTATATATTACTTAAATTTAACTGTATTATTGATAAGAGAACGATGGCCGAAATGGTAAGACGGTTGGACGTAGATCGAAGCTCTACAGACTCTCGCGTGTTCGAGTCTCCAAAATGCTAAAGATATTATCTTGCATTTGGCGACTGATGCTATTTAATTGAGGGAACCCGGAGTATTTCCTCGAAATCCACAACAGACAAAATACACTCTCCTATCATACACCCTTGAGGGGTGTACCTTTTACACTCCCGGGGTTTTGTATGGGGGAGAGTGTACAAAATCTGTTGGACGTAGACAAGATTCCCTCGTCATCATCATTTGTATATATTTCATGTTCATAGAATCATACGTCATTAGGATAAGTTTATGTTTGTGCCGTCCAAAATCAAAATCATAAACCATCTGTATATATTTCATAACCATATAATATATGTTGTGCTGAAATCAAAATCATAAACCATCTGTATATATTTCATAACCATATATCACACACAAAACAGCTCCCTGACAAAAAAACGTCATGGGAGCTAATATTTTTTTATATTAAATATAAATATAAATATAAATATAAATATATATATATATATATATATATATATATATATATATATATATATATATATATATATATATAATGAACCATGAAAACATCAATGATATTATCTGTGCTGTTAAAAACTAAAACATAACGGAATAAAAATATCTGATAATCTCGACCCTCAGAAAATTATGTGCGATTCTGAATCACTGCAACAGAGAAAATTTGATAATAAATATACACTACCTTCAAACTACAGATTTATAAAATTAATTTATCAAGCTATGCTTGAATCACTAGCTATAGTAAACGACAATCAGGTAAAGCTATTTGCACCTCTTGCACGTTCGATCGAAAATATTAAATCCGAACTGTCTCACGAGTACGAAAGAAAAAAGATCGTGGACAATCGTGTAATGCAATTAAGAAAGATTATGTTATCTGATTCTGTCAAAAATGATAATGACGCTGAGAGCAGCGACGGTGAAGGTGGACCCCTGACAGAGTCAGTGACTGTAATTATGGCTAACCAAAATCCTTGGGAAAATTGACAGTAGAACTATTTGTTTTTTGTTAGGAAGACAGAGTTAGATATATTCAAATACTATTCGCTGATTATATGTTTTCGAAAACGCAGATTTGTATATTTTATTTGCGACACGTTGTACTGAAGGCATGCAAATACCAAAATATCTGGCAGCTGCATTCATCGATTTAAAAGTAATTTCCCATCCTGTTTCTATATTTATGGATTTAATAGATCTTCTTGCAAACTTTTTACATTTTCCAGTATTTCCCCGTGCAGTATTCTGACTTTGTGTAATAGCCTGCAGGTTAGATAACCGATTATTCTGGGGATTTCCATCAATATGATCAACTACAAGTCCATCCTTGATCAATCCAAAATGACATTCAAATACGAATTTATGTGATAAATAATTTTTATTTCCCTTGGTATTAAACGCAAGATAACCAGTATTAGTAATACTACCTACTGGTTTTTTTAATCGACAGTTTCTAATCACACCTTCTCGCGATGCTTCATAATTGGTAAGGATTGGATGTTTCACAAATTCGTTTTGCTCCATTATATATATATATATATATATATATATATATATATATATATATATATATAATAT
>JAECUM010076856.1:0-14144 GCA_016617855.1 Megalonaias nervosa
TATATATATATATATATATATATATATATATATCTATAAACGCCCACATTTCTCATGAAGAATGAGATGAAGCTTTTACAGAGACATGAAGTATGACATCACGTTTTTGCATGAAGAATAAGGTGAATCTTTCACAGGGACATGAAGGATGAGATGACGCGTTTACAAGGACATGAAGGATGAGATGAAACTTTTACAGAGAAATGAAGGATGACCTGAAGCTTTTACAGAGACATGAAGGATGACATCACGCTTTTACAGAGACCGAAAGTATGGTATCAAGTTTTTACAGAGTCATGAATTATGACACCAAGTTTTTACATAGCCATGAATACTGAGATGAAGCTTTTACAGAGACACGAAGTATAACATCAAGTTTATACAGAGACATGAAGTATGACACCAAGTTTTTACATAGCCATGAATACTGAGATGAAGCTTTTACATAGACATGATGGATGACATCAATATTTTACAGAGACATGAAGGATGACATCAAGATTTTACAGAGATATAAAGGATGACATCAAAATTTTACAGAGACATGAATGATGACAAAAGATGAAACGTTTATAGGGACATGAAGTATGACATCAAGCTTTTACGGAGACATAAAGTATGGCATCAACAGTTTACAAAGACATTAAGGATGACATCAAACTTATTGTTACATCAGCATTGAAGGTTGGGTTTGACTTCAGTTTAAACGTGAACCACCCATTTAGATTACCATGTCAATACATAATCACAAATTCCGTAACAATCAACATTGTAGGACATTTTCTGCTTTGAATCTGATGTGTACTTTTTTAATTGTACCGTGCTTTTTTTATCTGCGTTGTAATCTCGCTGTCGCACTGTCTCGGTTTATTTCCTTATTCCATGCTTGTTAGTGCATATCTGCTTGAACATTTAAAAAACTATAAATCAAACTCCTACACCTTGCAGTAAATGTTATTTCGTTTCACTATATATTTACAGTAGTATGTATGTATTTTGTGTCTGACGCTAAGACCTCAATTTTAGATACAATACTATAAGACAGGCATTATTTTAGTTCAAACAGTCCTAATCATTGTGTCTATTGATAATTTTCTGAATCTAAGCAAAAGTCCCTATGACTGAGAATGCTATGTTATACATTTATTCAGACAATCACTTATTAGATGCTTTCTTGGATAAACGCTTGTTAGATGCTTACTCACACAGAGGCTTGTTAGACGCTTGTTTGGATAATACTTTTTAAATTTATATCAAAACGACTTGGTCAAATCATAATTTTAGTGGTTTTGTAGATAGCCTCCTTTCCGGAAATTCAGTTTATCAAGCACCGAATTTCAATAGTCAGTTCATAAAATATAACTAGATCATCGACAAATAACAAATATGCTTAAATATGCTATCAATATTTACACCATAACTCATATTGGAGAATACACTCTGAAGGTCGTATACAACATGAAAAATGTATTGGTGACAAAATGCAATTTAGACGTGTACCACAATGCATAGGTAACAAAATTCAATCTTGACATATGCCAAAACGTATCCGTCAGCAATTCTGTGGTCCTAGCACAAGCTGTAATATCCACATATACTACTTTATATAGACATACCATTTTAATCTCACTTGTATTTTATATGCCGCAAATCTTCTCTATTTATTGTATAAAATGTTTTCCTGAGGTCGTCGAATGTACATTATAATCTGCCATTGCTTTTACAGAGATATTTCCCTATGGGTGTTTTAAACAGATATGTTATATTACTGTGTTATGTTCTAAAATCCGCTTGTTCATCACCAATTAAATGCTTTCCTTCATCTTTGCTAGCCAAGGTTCCGATATGTTAACCCGATCTACCCTATTTGCAGATATTTATGTGCTTCGAGTCTGTGCATGCAAATCAAAATTAAGTTGTTCAAAGTTGAACACTGTTCCTATACGATCGAGACAAGGGGAGTACACATCATTAATGGACTCATAAATAAGCAATTTTCCACTGCCAGTCCGTGTTTGTACAAATACCTTTCATTCAAACATTAAACAACTGTTCAGACATTGACAAGCGTCTCACAAAGTTATGTAATTACTTTCACTCAAATACACCTGTAATGGGTTCTCTCTGGTACGCAGTCATCCTCTCGATGTTAAACAAAGTTTCCTATTGAAGTCAATTGCCTCCATCATTTTCGGCCGATGTACAATACACAGCTGTTACACGCTATTGGTTAGTTGGCTTTACATACTAAGGGAGGCAACTCATGAAATTTAATAGATGTCGCTGGGACAAAGCACTAAACATCTGGCCATAGGACACAATTAATTTTACTATATATTCTCTACATTTGTTTCTCAGTACTGAACTCTCCACTGTGTGACAATCAATACAAATCATATATTAATGTAAAATACCTTCAAAGATGACTTCACGGTGAAGTTCTTGTCAAGGGTTGACCTGCTTATTTTTGAGAGGCTGAATTGTAAACAAAACACCATACAATGGAACACAGATTTCACTTCCGGATCATCACCAAGGCCTTATTACTCACTGTGCACTGCCGCCGAAATACACACAGACAACCACACCATAAGCTAATATTCTCAAGAATAAACAATTACCTTTAAATCCCTACCAAAAGTGCACCAATAAAACTCTTCTATCACCACCAAAATGAGAGAGGAAAAAATGTTCTAAAAATAGACTAGAACTACATTCGTGGGTACTGAACTGGAAGTACTAATTTTGACCCGATTTCTGACAGGGTCAGACAATTTCACCTCCATGGACAAAACCTCGTTCCGTGATGAAAGCAATGTCTCTTAAATACTGCTGCAAAGTTTTAAGGAATTTCATCCATGAATAGGACAGCTACAGGCTTTTATCTGACACCACTGTAACACAAGCACAAGCGAATTCCAAATGGCCGAATGTCAAAAATGCACAAAACTTAAAGTTTAATTGTGATTTTGCTAATCAAGATAAACACTTCAAATAAACTGTAATTTGTTTTTTAGTCCTAACACCAATCTGGAAAGTACTAGAAATTAAACTTGACTGTTAAACTTTCCTAGAAAATTCAATTTTAAAAAATGATACATATTTTTATATGAAAATTTAAATTTAACTTAAATTTTAATGAAAATGTAAAATCTGAAGTTGACATTTTATTCTGTGGCAAAGTCTCTCCATTTCTTTATCATGAACATCAATGGTTTTCCTTATGTGGTATGATGCAATTCAACCAGGGCCTGTCAATCAAAGGTAACATCTTAATACGCTAGCTATTCGCTGTACTAACCAAGTACATGACATCATTTCCACCCAGGAAGGGGAGGAGCCCTCATATGTTAGGCTTCCAATAGTATTGAAGAGTTGGTGTAGCTCTCTGAAACCAAGCTAGCATGCATTTTCCTAGGTATATAAGTGAGAGAGAGACGATACTTCTTGTATTTTACATGCAGTTATTGTAACGGAAATCATGAAAGGGTACAAGAAGAGGAAGACAACTTTTTTTAAACCTGGATATATTCCACATAACAAAGGAGTCAGACATCTGACTGACGATACTCTACCAAGTTCCAGTGCTGCATCTGTTCCAGTGACCAGAAGAATGGATGCAGACAAGTTCTCTCTCATAGCAGTGACAAAGCCGACAAATGGGGGTCTCCATTCAGTTCAGGCACCAGACTGTAATGGCAAAAAAAAAAAAGTATTCAAGATTTCGGGTCTGTTGTATGCTAGACATCAATTGTCTGACTGGCTCCCTTACTCACCACAGAAACCACTAGTCTCAGAGACAAAACATCAGAAATTTGTTTTTGTAAATTCTGATATAGCTGGTGTGAAATGACAAATGACTCATGTGTTGCACATTGTTGTTTTTTGTTTGTTTCTTTTGTTTAATTTCAAATTCATAAAATTTCATAAAAGTCATTACAAAGATAGTATGCAATAAGTAACAAAACCATTGGCAGAATACACGAAACCGTAATAGTATATTCAGGTATTATTATATGCTTATTTTTTTTCCCGTTAACTTTACATTGTCAGAATCGTGCATTATTTTACAATATTGCACACCTTCATATTGCACTCACGTGTAAGACACGTGTGCCCAACAGTATATTAGGAACTACTTTGTAAACAAATAATGTACACTCGTGTAGTAGACGCACTACGTTTTGGTTGATTAAATTTGTTTCTGAATGAACTAAAGCAGATGTTTCATGGACTGCCACATATCAGCAGCTTTGGCACATTCCGCGTTAACTTTTTTGATACAATGTTTCAGATTTAGGCTAGCTATAGACGCCAGACAGGGTCCCTACAAATAACATGCAAGTTATAAGACATAAACTGTCTTCTTTTGCTGGTAATAAAAAATGGCAAAAAGATACTTACAATTTTACATCCTGAATTTCCTCAGAATGTACTTTCTTAGTTCTGCAAATCAGAATTACATCTGTAATTTCGAGTATATTCCAGTGCAGTTACATCCTCCATACTGCACTCAAAATGAAATAAACATTAAATTCCACAGCGTCTTTTCGATAATTGCAATTGAAAGACTTCATATTTTTTCCACATTATGATCTGAATCATTCAATAACAGAACAGAAACACGCATGCCGATGTCAACACACTTCAGCCTCGCTGCTTCAGTACGATGTATTTCATGTAGAACTGGCACAGACGCTGCTGGAATCCGATGTAAGTTACTTCATGCAGATAAATCCAGACTATCATCAAGAAATTGCGTCGAATCGACAAAAATACCAAAACGTATTCATTCCAGATCAAATGGAAAAGTAGTTGCAATGCGCATTCATTCACAATATGACTCCAAATTTCAATTTTAAGCAGACCAAACGCCATTTTCTTTCGAAACTTACGTTTAGGGCGCGACCAACTTCAAATTTATCTGGGCGGAGTTACGTGCGCATTGATAATGTTGTGTAATGATGTATCTGCGCTTGTGTATTTAGTTTGAAATACGGCATACATTCAGTTACTTTGTTTTTTGTAGTGTATTTTTATTTATATATGTAAGCCTTGGGTAGAATAAGAAAATGAGCATATAATAAAAAGGTTACTGCATTTGTATGGGAAAATATGAACTTATTTTGTCGGATGGATATACTGCACTCCCAAGGTCTTGCAGTATAGCCATCCGAAAAACTCGTTCATATTTTCACATACAAATGCAGTAACCTATAATTACTGTACCTTATGACGCCAGCATCACACGCAAAGAAATAAGGACAATCTAGGAATCTATATCGTGATATATATTGTATCATCACTCCTGTATCGCAGTTTGTATTGTGTTGGCAACTGTATGATGCATATCTTTCTATGTATTATATCGGTCTCCAAGTATATGCATATGCAATATATTGCGACCAAGCAGCGATACACATCTCAAACGGTAACATATCTAGATGCTTGGCCTCGTTGTTCATTATTTCATATCGAAATTCTTCGCTTGACCTCTCGTTGATAGATTTGATTATTTTACTAAAATGATATTTAAACTTTATTTCTCTTAATACTGCAAGTTTGCATCGTAACATTGAAGGACACGAAACCTGGATTGCTATGCAAGACTTTATAAAGTGATTATCATCGTCATTCAAGTTTTGTTCTTTTCTTCCCTTTTCTCACTGCTTGTGGTTTGTTTCAAATGTAAGGCTTTTTGCTGGTTTCAGCAGCAACAGCAGCAGTAGTAGTGTCAGTAGTAGATATGGTAATTGTAGTAGTAGTAGTAGTATCAGTAGTAGTAATAGGTGCAGCAACAGTGGCAAATGGTAGCTGTAGTTATAGTATGATAGTAGTAGTAGTAGTAGTCGTAGTTCAAAGTATATTTCTTGGCATGAGGTGGGATTAGTTTTAGAATGTTTGTTTAGGGTTGAATCAGCTTATAATTTCCTGAAAACTTTACAATATCTTTTGAAAAGTTTATGTACTAGTTGATGTCAATTTTTACTAATTGAAATCAAAGTAAATAACTTTAATTGTCGACAGAGGAGAGGTAAATTGGTTTCACTGCATCATACTTCCTATCTATGCAAATTTGTACAAAGATGTGTAGTTGAGTATTTTGTTTACGTAAGCATATACATGCTTCTTGTATTTTTAAAAGATGTAATATCCAGGTACAATGGAACACATTGAAATAGCAGCAGAGAGGGTGAACAGACCACTTGCCGGAGACCTTATTTTTGAAAATTAAGGGTTCCTACGAAGGCTGAAAAAAATAAGTTTTTGCTTTAATAATGAAAACTTCTTTAATTGACCAGATTTTTTCACAATCTGGTCACATACGTATGTCATTCACCCTCTCTGCTGCTATAAATTAAACAGCCATTATAGATATTATCAATAATGAGTATTGGAGAACCACACTCAGCTAAATTAGCTCGAGAGCGACTAGAGGCAATTAAAAAATATCTACCTGTTCGTGATTCTGTTAAGCAACAAGTACAATCACGTCAGGAATCTCGATTTGAATTTGAGGAGGATACAAAACAGTTATTTAAACCTATCACTGAGACCACTAAAGGTATTCAACCTGTGTTAGAGAAAACCGCTGAAGCTACAACTGCAACACAGAAGGTTATTGGAGCATTACCAAACCAAATTAAGGAAGCTATGGAGTCTGCCGATAAAACACGCGCTGAAATTCAAGATGTTAAAAATATTGTAGAGGATCTGTCTAAGCCAGAATTAAAAACTCTGTATTTTAATCAACAAGGCTATACAGAAGTTATAACTGATCCTGTTAAAGTTGCTGCGGCGGGATATCAGATTCGGTATCAGCTTCTAAAGCCAGAATTTTATAACACTCCAGAAAACAAGTGGAATGATAGGGTATTTCGGGAGTACAAGGGTATTTCACAAATCAGTAAAAAATATAAAGAAGAATATGATGATTTTGTTAATAAAGTTAATGAAGTGAAAGAACAATTTGGAATACCAGTTACATCATCAAAAAAGCAGAAATCTCGACGGCGGAGACAACCATCACCACAACAATTTGAATTATCACCAGTATCATCACCACAACTAATATTCCCATCACCATTGCAACCAATACCACGACTACAACCACTACTACAACGACAACAACAAGAAGAAGAATCACGACAACGACAACCAGTTAGAATAACAGAGGAAGAATATCAAGATCCCGGCGCAACTGGAAGTGGTTTAGGAAGTGGTCTTATTACTTGTCCCAATAACGTTCTTGCTGATGTCGATCGACTAGAAATCCTCATCGGAGGAAAAAGAGCTGGTAATAATTCCCCAGAAATCATTAATGAAGCAGCTGATATTTGTAAACGATTATTTAGTGGCGGCATCATGGATATTAATGTGTATCGATCCCTCATTAATGAAATCGCCGATGATTATTATAGTGATTAAGTATGTAATTAGTGATAAAATCACTTAATAATAACAATGATCGTGCATGGTACTCAACGTGGACCTACCATGGTCAGGTAAATAAACTCTCGATTACCTGCATACAGAGCAACCTACGGAGATGGACTAGGTGATGTTGTTCAGGGTCTGTTTAGAAGGATAGCCCCAAAAGCAATACCGATTGCAAAGCAACTAGGAATGAAAGCTATTGATGTTGTTCGTGAAAAGGGTATAGGCGCTGTTGGTAATCTCGCTAGCAAAGCGTTTTCAGCAATTAAAGATAGACTATCACGATTAATACGCAGACCGACCCGACCTGTGAAATTGCCCAGCACTGAAGTGATGCCCGCAAGTGTAAGTAAAATAATAAATCAAGCAGCTAATCAAAAACTAGCGGAGTTATCTGATATCCCGATGTCGGAAAAGGAAAAATATACAACCGCTAGTCTGATAGCAGGAAGTGGTCTTCGAGTTAGACGAAGACGATAATAATAAAGATGTTTAAGCGCATATCTGACACCGCGTTTGACATGGACGCACCAGTTCTCAAAGATGAGTCTGTGCGCGATTATCAGTATTATTCTTACGACGCACGAATTCCAGATCAGCGTGGACGAATCGAACTACAGGTTCAGGATGCAAGTAGATATTTCTTACCCGCTGAAGCATTTATTGAAGTAGAAGGTGAAATTATAAAGACAGATAATACCGAATACGCCGCTAATATTGTTGTTGGTTTTGTTAATAATGGTATTATGGCGTTATTTGATAGCGCTACGTACATGATTGACGGAAAAAATATTGAATCAATCCAGAAAGACGTTGATGTTGCTACAACAATACTTGGTCTTGTGAGATACAGCGACGATTACTCAAGATCAGCTGGTCCATCAATGATGTTCTCAAAAGATACTTCTGACCACCCTGACAATAGAAATCAGATTACTCGGCAACCCAATAATCGAGCTGTTCCTCCTGTTGCTGCTGCTATTGAAGATCTATCTTTTCCAAATCCAGATTTCAACTTAGGATTTGCAGCGCGTCGATCAATGTTGAAAGGTAATAGAAAAACATTTTCATGTGCGATTCCACTGTCATATATTTTTGGATTCTGCAGAAATGTCAGAAAAGTCATTTTTGGAGCCAAACATACGGTTGTACTTGTGCGAAAAGGCGATGATAATGATGCAATGTGGCATGTTATGGGAGAGGGCGCTGATGCTAATGCTATAGATGCTGCAACCAGAGCACTTCATGGCAAAGTTATACTAACAAAACTTTCCCTGTGGATGCCAGTGATGACTCCAACAATATCTGAAGAAGACCGGTTACTATCTTTTATGAGTCAAGGTGGTAAATCAACGTTATCATGGTTAACGATGACCACAGATGTTATCCAGAGTAATATTAATGGTTTATTTACGTGGCAAATAGCATCACAGCAAGGTGTTTCTGCACCGCGACATATATTTATTGCGCTTCAAAATACTGCACGAGTAAATAATCAAACACAAAGTAATATGATATTTGATAAACTCGGCGTTTCTGAGATTTCATTAAGGATTAATGGACATCAAGAACCATCTGAGGATATATTACTGAATTTTGAAGATAATCACGTAGCACGTGCTTATCATCGTCTTATGTCGTTCATGGGTCGTGATCAAAATATTGACACTGGTTTACAAATATCTCAGTTAGATTTTACATCGCTGTATCCGATTTATTACTTTTCACTAGAACATTTAGATTTAACCAGACAATCTGTTGTAGATATTCATTTTCGAGCTCGTGTAACTCGAGGAGTTATTGTCAATTACAGAGCAATAGCCGTTATACTCAGCGATAAATCGATGTTACTCGAAGGTGTTGGTGGACGAATGAGAGTTATTGATGCTCCAGTAGAAAATATGTAATTAGATCGTTCATAATAATTATAATGTCATATCATCACGTTAGTGTGAGTCTGACTCCTGGTCAGATTAAAAAGCTACAATCAGCATCAAAAAATAATCGTGCGGTAAAAATATCATTAAAAAAAGAACAAATCGCGGGTGGTCCGAATAAGCTATCGCTGACTGAACGTCAGTATAATCACTTTAATAAAGCCAAGCGATTAAAGACTGGTGTACGACTTGATCTTTCCGCAGCGGTTATTAAAGACATCGCTAAAACGGGTGGTATATTTCCACTTCTCGCAGCAATACCAGCATTAATAGCCGCTGCAGCACCAGCTGTTGCAAAGGCAGCTGCGCTAGGTGCTGTTGGAACAGCTGCTGGAATGGCGTTAAAGAAAGCAACCGGAAAAGGAATCAAAAAAAAGGGAAAGGGTCTAAGATTACCAGGGACCCCACACTGGTACGGAAGGGGTCTAAGATTACCAGGGACAGTTTACTAATAACACCCATGTCCAATTTTGATTTACTTAATGCTGCTAAGCAATTAAAAATAAAAAAATTTCAGAGGTGTTTTTATGCGCGATCAATTACCTACCGTTGCAATGCAACATGAAACCGGTATTATTAATCTCGATAAAAATTCTGGCCCAGGCACGCACTGGGTAGGATATGCAATTGATCCACGTGGAATTATTTATTTCGATTCGTATGGATTAGCACCACCAAAAGAATTTCTTATTACGTTAGCAATAATACTGCTCCAATCTGGTATTCAACGCTACCGACACAAAAAATAACTGATCCTCCAATATGCGGCCGTGAAACCCTCGCTATGCTTGATGCTGTATCAAAATCAACAACACCGCCTCATAAAGTCTTACACGCGTTCACTACACTACGTCATAATACTTAAACTGATATCAGTAAATATAATGGTAGATATTTATGGAAGATCCTCAGGTAGAGCTCAGAAGTTCGATTTATCTAAATATGCAACCATTGATCAACTCAGAAATGAAATCGATGATTTATTAAATATAACAAGTGTGGATCAAAATGAAGTCGTCGTTTTTCAGGACAAACAAGGACGATTAAAAACGAGTAATATACAACTACTAGATGTTCTTGTACGAATTCCAAATGCGGTTGTTAATAATGTCGTTACTTTCACTGATCAGGGTAAAATACAGGATTCCGGTAAGTCGGTTAACGATTACGTTAAGAAAACTGGTGATGTATTTACCGGTGATATTATTATGTCAGGAAGAAAAATTACATATCTTGGAGATCCAATCGCAGATACAGACGCAGCAACAAAAAATACGTCGATGATCAAGAATCCAAGTACGTGTCAGTGCGCGGTGGTATAATGCGTGCATTTCTCAACATGAATAGTAATGGTATTAATAATCTCAGAACACCAGAAACTGATTTTGACGCTGCAACGAAGAAATACGTCGACGATAAGGAAATTCCAATAACTACTTCATTAACGATTATCAATGATGGAATTGCTGCATTTAGAACTGAATATTTTAATCATGTACAAACATTTCTAAATTTTCGTAGAAATGTAAACAGAAATATTAACGAATTTTTTGGAACTCCACCAAATGTTATTATTAATCTCGCTGACATTAACGCAAGACTCAACGATATCATTAGTGGTATTCCTAACATTATTCAAAAAACTAATCTCGTTAAAATTCCTCACAAGCAGATCATTAATATCGTGTGCACAGTCGCATCAGGAAAAGCAACATGGACACCGGAAAATAACACTTTTAAACACACCGCAGAGGTTACTGGTGTATACAGATTATCTGTATTTAGTAGTGCAAAATTCAGTATATTTACCACATTTCCATGGCGTCATTCAACCGATGATTTTTCTGGAACTGTGTCTATAGTGTTAAATAAAGATGTCGAGGAAACGTTTATGCTAATAGCGAATGATAAAAAGTTAACCGCAGCGACTTATTGGTGGTGTATTGAGTTCGTAGCTGAAACTCCCGAATTAGTTACTTAAATAAGTATAATGAATCAAGAATCATTTATCGACGTTCAACGTCACAGATACACTCAAGTATGTGAGTGTCAAACCAAACTAAAAATATCATCGACGATTACACGATAAAGGTAAAAAAATATCGTCGTCGTATGGTCGTTATTGATATAATGATATACTCGGTTTCTGCTGTTATTGCTGGAACTGGATTATTATTATCAACAATAACGATGACAGCGCCTGCAGTTGTAACGATTATAGTTTCAACGGCAACAACATGTGCAGGTATTTTCAGTATTATCGCTAAAAAAATATCTACGTGTACAAATGATAAACTAAACGAGTACGTGATGAAATTGCACACAGCAACAGCCGCATACATTAAATTATGCTCGTATATTTCAACGTATCTCAGTGATGGTAAAATATCCGATGAGGAGTTCGTAACGATAATGAAAACCTACGATGAAGCGTTCATAGTGGAACGCGATGCGTTCTCTAGTGACGGAAAGATGGAGAATTAAATAATAACGATAATAATAATGTCAGAGTCGCAATTACTTCAGCAGATCGTAGCTAATACAACGCCGTCAAAAACTACTATGATATCATTAAGTTCAACCAATCCTGAATTTAGCGTTAATTTTCCGACTGCAATTCCAGCAAAGGAAATAGCATTAGCGCAATTACGAGTTTATTATAGTTGGCCTAATATTAGATCAAAACCGTTTGGTGGACAACAACCGAATAATTCACTGGTATTTGCGAATAAGAATAAACCAGATGGAACACCTGACTGGCAAGTTGTTGGAATTTCAACGGGCAGTTATCAAATAGAACAGATTAATGATGAATTCCAACGCAGAATTAAATCTATCACAGGGAAAGAATCTAAAATAGCGATTACTGTTCACGAACCAACACTATCTGCGGTTATTGAAATAAATTCTCCTGATTACCTCGTAGATATTTATCAGAGTTCTATCAGGTCAGTGTTAGGATGGCCTGAAGTCGCACCTGTTTATAATGGAGTTTCAGAACCAACTAAAAATGAGTTTAAAACGAGTGAAGAAAAATTCATTAAAAATCCAGAATATCGAGGAAAATATCCATGGAATCGTATATTATTTGAATCTGATTCAAACAATAATATATACTACTTTATCGATTTTGACGGTAAAAGAATTCCCAAGATGACTAGATCAGTATTTAATGTTATCATTACGCCAGAAGGGAGGCAACGAGATATTATTGATGAAAAATTTTTTAAGGATTTTTTAAATACTCTTAAACCTGAATACGATAAAACGTTTAATGATTTAAGAAATTTACTTATTTCATTATCTCAACATTATAATGAAAGTGTAAAGCAGCAAATAATCGAGTCAATAAAACATTTAAATGGTATCTTATTAGATTTATACATCGTCAATCGAAGTATTATAAACACTACGACTAAAATCGATAGTATTTACACAAGTCCAACATTAATGCAATTATTTCTTAATCATTATAAAATAACAGAAAAAGATTTACAAACATTTGTTATACCAGATTTAAATATCGCTGAAATGAAGAAATCATTAAATGATCTTATTGAAGAATATTATCCGGGAGTAATTGAATCGTGGAAACAAATAAACCCACCACCGGTTATACTAAAACACAATAACAATCTCTTTGGTGCTGGACGTCATATATCGCCAGGTATTGTAAACATAACAACAACAATTGCAGTCAATCTGGTATGTGATGTTATTGAAGGTAGCTATCAGGTAGATCTTTCTAAATCTAGCCAGGCCCAGCAAGGGTACATATTATTCAGTTTTAGCCCATTGGTTCCTCCTGGTTCTTTAATTGTGTCAGAACCAATTAATCCCGTTTACCTGCGAGTTCATAATCCATTTCTGACAAGAATAAATTTCAAACTCACTGACCAGGCAGGAAACATTTTGGATCTAAGACAAGAATCTCTTAATATTAATTTGTATATACGCTCATAGAACGTCTGATTATTTAATCAGGGGGACAAAAAAATAATCTGATGAGTAAATACATGAATAATAATCAAATTTCTATGATTAAAGCAATTGTATATATAATAAAGCGAGATAACTCGGCTATCTCTCTGCGGAGTAAATTGAACGATTATTTCCCTTACTACGTTACCTGTACAAATCCAGTTGTGTATAGCGTATTAGTCCGTCTGTCTGTTACATTAACGAACTATAACTTATACACGCAAATTATTTTATGAATTTTGAAAAACTGAAGTACAGTTCTACATTCTATTAGTAATACAAGTTCTGTGAGACAGCACAAATATTATATATATACTTAAATTTAACTATATTATTGATAAGAGAACGATGGCCGAAATGGTAAGACGGTTTGACGTATATCGAAGCTCTACAGACTCTCGCGTGTTCGAGTCTCAAAAAATGCTAAAGATATTATCTTGCATTTGGCGACTGATGCTTATTTAATTGGGGGAACCCGGAGAATTTCCTCGATATCCACAACAGACAAAATACACTCTCCTATCATATACCCTTGAGGGGTGTACGTTTTACACTCCCGGGGTTTTGTATGGGGGGAGAGTGTACAAAATCTGTTGGACGTAGACAAGATTCCCCCGTCATCACCATTTGTATATATTTCATGTTCATATATCATTAGGATAAGTTTATGTTTGTGCAGTCCAAAATCATAAACCATCTGTATATATTTCATAACCATATATCATTAGGATAAGTTTATGTTTGTGCAGTCCAAAATCATAAACCATCTGTATATATTTCATAACCATA
>JAECUM010076859.1:0-11879 GCA_016617855.1 Megalonaias nervosa
ATATATAAGATATAAGATATATATAAGATATAAGATATATATAAGATATAAGATATATAAGATATAAGATATATATAAGATATAAGATATATAAGATATAAGATATATATAAGATATAAGATATATAAGATATAAGATATAAGATATAATGGCCGCCTAAATGGCGTTAAAACAATAACAACAGAAAGATAAGAACAATACTCGATATCGTGCATATCGCGCATATAGACTTAGTCGTGTGGTTGTCCAACTACACTGAACGGCAAAGCTAAGGACTGATTTCCCCAGTTACTTTCTACAGGAGCAAATCAGACGGCGAAATGGATCTCTCTCTCTCTCTCTCTCTCTCTCTCTCTCTCTCTCTCTCTCTCTCTCTGGTTACTATACTGACGCGACTTCCTTTTAATCTACACAAGACTGATAACATAATATAGGAGCGAATGCGATATTCGGGTTGATATCACGGTCACGCTCAATTTCCAGTTTTTTCTCAGGCGAGAAGCCTGACGTAATATCGTTATAATGTAGATACAATCGATTAGAGACAAATATCTAAGTTAAAATTGTGGTGTCTGTATATCTGTCTGTCTTTCTGTATATTCGACGACGCTGACAAAATGTCCTATACATGTAGATAAAATCTGTAATGAGGTCAAAGAAAGAAATAGTATATCCAGTTTCATGTTGCATTGTTACTTGGGATAAAACGTGATAAGCAGTGTCACTAAAGATAATCAATTACTTCCAAAAGCTGCCTGTTGAGAAGTAACAGACATGAACATCTAATGGTCTTTGCACCTTTCTGCTCGTTCATGTCTGCTCTTACTGTTACAGTTATTTGCTAAATATCGTCTATATCATTACTGAGGGTAGAAGGGTAGTTGACTATAGGTTTAAGGTACTGTATGGTTAGTTGTCTTCATCAAGAAGATATAAAAAAGGGAAAACATTTCTAAAGGATAAAATTATTAATTATATCAAACTGAATGAAAAAGTCTGAAATATGACTTTCAGACAAGTTAAAACAAATAAAACTTTAACACAAAGATTCCAATGTCTTCTAGAAATATATTCACCCTTAATGTTGGGATTATACAGTTACATTGATGTTATCGCGAGGAGTGACGTGAGTTGTTCTTATTATCCATGTTATACGTATATGATATACAATTTTAAATCCTTGTAAGTTCAAAGCTTATCAAATGCTTAAAAATCCCTGATATGATTCAGTAACTCCTATAAAAGTATGCATATCAGTAATAATATAACTATGGTAGAATTTAAGGATAAATAATCCAGTGTTTGGTTTAATTCTTTTTATAACATAAAAGTCCATTTGAATGGCGTTTCAAACCAAGTAGACAAGCTTATAATTTGTTGCTGGATCCGGGTTAGGACTAGGCACCTCCTTGAATGTAGTTGGATGTACAACCACTTAATCTATAAGAGTCAGTATACCTGTTCAATTATCGCATGTCAGTGCGTTTTTCAGTCGATCCTACGCTTTACTTAAGTTTGGCCATATGGCAAGAGAGTTGGGGACAGGGAAGACATTCATATTGCATTAACAATTTTTCCGTCTAGCATATATGCATGTCACCATTTATCTAGCACTTATGGTGTTTAGTCAGAGCGATATGGAGTCATTTACAATATAAAATATTGTATTGGCTAATTACGGTTTCCTTCATTTGAAAATCTTGCACGCCCTACATACGAGATAAATATTGAGCTGATACAGAGTCATCAAATGAACGTAGACATTTTGAATTATGATTGCAGAATATTGTCATAATTTGTTTCCTTCAGATTTTACAACCTATCATTGGTAGTCATCTACTATGGTAACGAAAGAAAAAGAAAAACATGTTTGGCACTTACGGAACCATTGCAATCTCTTAGAAGTTTCGTTTCATTAACACATAGAAAACAATGTACCCTCATCCACCCAGTAAACCAACCACAAAGTCCGACAACTGTCCCCAAAATAGCATGCTATAAGCCAGCAGCATATTCAGCTGAAAACGTTAACAAGAATTCGTTGTCCACTTGACCCTTAATTATTATCGTTATTATGGCCTAGTCCACCGAAGGCGTAGATATGATGGGCACATATTATTCCTGCTGAATGTGTAAATGAAACTTCCTTCAGATCATGCACTAAAGATGCAAGCACTGCAATCCATACTGTTCGAGTGGACAGTACCCTAAAATATATTCCACCTAACGGTCAAACGAATAGGTCAGTTTTCTAGACATATACGACTTTGTTGATAATCAGTTGAAAAAAAAGGCAGATATAATCCTTATGTGCGTGAAATCAATATGAGTGTTCGTCTTTCTTTAGCCACCTCTTGTACGCAAAGCCCTCTTATCAGGATTATTTTTCTCCTATATTGAATTTAATTTTTACTTTGCTCTCAAGGTACCGAAGTTGATACATGACGTGCTTGCTATGCCAAACTAAAGTATCCTCAGCGTCACTATAATTTATATTAGAAAAGCAATGTGTCATCCTGCATTGATATAATCACTAATGCTAAGATGGTTATAAGTAGGCAGATTTGTTTTCCTCATAAAGAAGACCTTCACGCTAATCCACGCATCAGAAAATGTTTGATAGGCCATTACAAAATAATCAACATCTACTCAAAGAGAAAGGACATTGTTCCGACCTTAATCTGTGTAGGGGAGAATTTTAAATGGTGTTTGAAAATATATTATATGTGTTCAATATACACATAATAAAGGCTGACGTTCGCGATGATATTAAGCAATATTAGTGTATTCAGCTTGCCTTGAACTATATAGAGCATAAAGGACGAACTTAAAGGTTACGATAATGCCAGATAGTTCTCTAGTGGCACAGTCGGAAAAGGAATATATAAATCAGCAGGCAATTCTTCTTGGATAAAATTACTCCCTCTGGATACCCTTTACTATATCGGGTCAGTGAATGCAGTGTGTTACTCTTGTCAGTCTATTCATTCTGTTTTGTTCTGTATTTTGCTCCTTTCACAAAATTCTCGCCATATGTTCGAACAATGTGGGTTTAAACTAGAGGAAGAAAATAAAATAGTTTGCAAAAATCATCATATAATTTTCGTCCATAAAATACAAAGTGAAAATTGAAAAGGAACTGTCAATGGTGTGAGTTAGAAGCCTATTAGTCATAAATGCTTAACACGATTACGAAAGTAAAGTGTCCCAAACGAATTTCAGTGGTGTTACGAAAGAAGTTAGTGTGCTAAAGTGCCAACATTCTTGATGTATCACAATGCTATAATTGAGAACGTATTTGAATGTATTCACACACGTTACATTGGAATATGTCTAATGAAAGTCACAAGATATGCACAAACTAAAGCAATATAGTATTCATATGAAGCGTGAAAATGCATCTGCAATCAGATTACATTTGCCCTTGATGTGCCTAAAATATGTATGATATTCCTGCAACTTCGGGTTCGAACTCAGCATCTCTGTGTTTTGTTTCTCATTTTGCTTATGAAATGATCTGAGTTGTGATCAATGAATACAACAGCCGGCATTAATAGGCTAATATACAAATCAAAGTGTTGCAAAGTCAATATCACATCCAGACTATTCCTTTTGATTGTGGAATAATTTATCCTATGCTGCTTTAGCTTGTAGTAAAATAGCACACTGGAGGATCCAGGCAATTTTGTCTTCTTAAATTAGTATTCCAACAATCCCTATATCACTTGTGTCAGCATATATTTTAAATTAATGGCCGAAATCTGGAGTTCAAAGCAATGGTGACAGTTAAGGTATGGCATTTAATTCATCTCAAGCCTCCTAATATCTGTCACACCAATGAAACTATGTTTCCTAAACTAAGCAATTTTTCATGGGTTGTGCGATCACGGACAAACTAGAATAACATTTCAAATAATATCCAGCAATGACCAGAAGTGCATTATTTATTTATTTTTTATATACAATAGGACTTCAGAGATAAACTTGACCTTAACTTCACAGGATTGAGCTTGACTTCATATGGCGCGTATCTGATACATGATGAAAACATTCTGGCATCAACTCCGATGGGACGCAAGTACAATGACTGGTTACTGTCCGTATTGTATGCATGCATCGCCATCTATGGTAACTCATAATTACCTCAATCGACATTGAGGGATTATGGTTATCCTCCACGCCTATACGGCAATGCTGCTGTTTTGCACACACTGTAGTTATAGCTTGGATATTTCAGGACATTGAAGCGTTCGACATTTACGGTACCCAATCCGCCTTTCTCATTTTTTTTTTAATCATTCGTTTGCCTTGTTGATGCTTGTAGAAGATACTACAGTTATCAACAGGTAGCAATTAATTGGAACCCAGAGCTTAACAACGGATTGGTTATGTTTTATGATAGAGGGTATAATTTGAACTATTGATTTACCGTCGAGATAATGATCGTCCGTGAACAATACAATAATCTGATAACAATGATTGCGAAGTATATAGTCAGTTCTGACTGATTATTCCAGTACAACGATTTACGCTTTTTGTGGGACAAGCTTTTCTTGATCTTAATTCAATTATGAATTAGCTTTGACAACATTTACATAGGAGAATTGATTTTAATAAGCACTATATAGCCAGTATAAGACTAACTTGCCTTTAAACCCTAATATATACATCCGTCGGTAATTTTAGTTTGGAAAATCACAATCTCACATTGATACAGATACCCCCAGTAACCAAAATTTAGGGAGACTGATGAGCCCTGAGGTTGAAAAAGCACATTTTAGTTGAAGTCCATATTCTGGTTATGTAACGGAGAGAGAGAGACAGACAGAGAGAGAGAGAGAGAGAGAGAGAGAGAGAGAGAGAGAGAGAGAGAGAGAAGTGGCTGCCGTATAACCGGGCAACAGGAAAACAGATTTATGTAGTGGTTGGTGCTGTCATTAGTTTCCATAGGAAAAAAAAAATATATTTACTTTTTTATTATTAATTTTTATGAAACGTCGCAAAATCCTCTTTGCAAAATATTAGATTTTCTTACTAATATATATATTACATATATATATATATATATATATATATATATATATATATATATATATATATATATATATATATATATATATATATATATATATATTTCCTTCATTCACCAAAGGACTAAAAAAAAGGAAGCTAGGATGCAATTGAGATCGTTCATAAAAGGTTTCGCTCTACGATGTAACAAGCTAGAAAGCATGCTGTTTACATAATTTCTGATACTTATATTCAAATGTTTCTGAATGAGTGTGCTTCTTATTGAAAATCCGAGGTTATACATTGACCGTGAAGCACTCGCACAGTCTGTCAAACCTGTATATATATATATATATTCTATATAGAATATAAATTTGACTTTGCTGTAAAGGACCTAACCTGCAACACGAAGTGCTTGCTGTGCCAAATCAAAATATCCTTTGCGTCACTAGCATTTATATTAGAAAAGCGATTTGTCGGATGCATTGATACATTCATTCATGATAAGATGACTATCAGTAGGCAGTTTTGTTGTCTGTAAAGAAAGACTTTCACAGCAATTTACGCTTCAGAAAATGTTTGATAGGCCATTAAAAAATTATTTAACACATACTCAAAGAGAAAGGGCATTGTTCCAAACGTACTCTGTAGGGGAGAATGCTAAATGGTACTTAAAACTGTCTTTTATGAGTTCAACCTACGGAACATAGAAGCCACCAATCACCGCTGACGTTAAACAATAACAGTGTATTCAGTTTATCAAGATATCTTTTGTATGAAACTGCGTTGAGCTATAAAGAGAATAATGGACGGCAATTAAAGGTCATGATAATGTCAAATAATTGTCTAGTGACACAATCGGAAAATGAACATATAAAGAGAGGACTGCATTCTTGTTAGATAGCAAGTACACCCCCTGATTAACCTTTACTTTATAGGGACACTGAACACAATGTTCAACTCTTGTCAGTCTATTCACTCTGTTTTGTATAGAAGTGTGTTCCTTTCAAAAAAACTAGCTATATCTAAATACTAGCTATGGCTAAAGCAAATTGTTAAAACATTGCGGTTTGACTCTAAGTAAGGAATGAGAGCAACAAAACCAAAAGTTTTGAAAAATTCACAATTAATCATTCTCAATAGACCTTGTAAGGTCAAGGTCATTTAAGATGCAAGCAAGAAAGATGTTGCTACAATGATACTAAATAATCCGTACTTAATACTCACATTACAAAATACAGACTGAAAACATACTTTTTGAGACCCTATTTCTTGTACACAGAAAATTTGCCCGTTGTCGGAATCTAATTTCGTGCACGAATGTTTATACCTTTGGTCTCAGATCTAAGGCAGGCTGGTCTGAACTACACACAGACAGGCGAACCTTTGGGAATAGTTGGATAAGTTGTGGACTTGGAGTCAGAAGTGGCCAGGGCACGAACATTGTGGGTTCAACAAGCAAAAAGGCAAAGAACTCCATCTTTCAAAATTCTCCACATGCTCGAGCAAACTAGGCAATTACAAACGACAATTTTAACACAACTAGGCATCAGCCTACACGAAAATCTATCGGAAGCAGATTTATTTGAGATCTATTCAAAAGTAACTCTCAAAATGTGTTTCCCACTCAGATGTCATGCGAAAATGACAGAAATGTCCACGGGTTAAATTGTGTTAAGACAGTCGTCTATACTTTGCACTAGAAATAAATCTCTTTTCGTGCCACTGTTCACTTACCTTGTTTTGTATTACTTTAATATCACCTTTTTATTCATACATTCTTTTGAATTTGTATAACACATATTTTAAAAATAATGTTTAGGTATTTGCCCTTTATGTAAGATACTGTATACCAGTTTTACCAAATCATATACTCAAATGGGGTTAAGACTTCCAATATATATATATATATATATATATATATATATATATATATATATATATGTGTGTGTGTGTGTGTGTGTGTGTGTGTGTGTGTGTACTGTGCAATTGCGTCGTCGATCTGTCTGTATTGAAGATATGATATGCTCTTTAGCCTTCAATTATTTTTAAATACGGAACATATCTGAAGTGATTTAAAATATAAAAAAATTCCGTATTGTTTGAAACACTGAAGAGGAAATAGATCGCGATTAGGTTCATAAGTTTATCTTCACTTCTTTCTAAACCATTTGTTTTAGGTCAATGAGCTCAGACCTAAAACTTTGTGGCAATTAGTAAACTTATTTGAACTTAAAAAGCTGTAACGGCTAAACTGTCACTTAATTATCTATTTATCTCGACATGGCTGCCTATGTCTTTCATACGTTGTGAGGAGTTTTAGTATGTTTAGTACGAACTGTCAACCTACCTGCTCGTTGTCTATCGTTCCCACATGCTTAGAGGCACTCTCCCTAACAGCTGCATCAGATAACCCATTTACAATGATTCTGTCCAAAGTCGTTGTCTCAGTATCAACTAACGTATAACTTCTCGGCATTATATCCTTTTGGATATTCATAAACTCCTTGTTTACTACTTACGGTACTACCCTTTTTTGCCAAGAGGCAAAAGAAGCCACTTTCGCGCAACATGACTGCAGTTCCTAAAATTCCATCCTTGTGTTGTCATTTTTTAAAAATAATTTAAAATATGTATTGCAATACATTATTCCCTATACATTATAATTGGGATATTCTTGAATGTTTCAGCTTGTAAAAGTAGTTCTACTCTCGGCGTGCGGTACGGAAATGTCAGGTAATGAGAAACAGGATCAGAGACTGCACATCTGCATCGAATGCCAGAACATCCAATTATCCTTAAATTGGTATGTAATACAAAATAATCAGCATGTCTGCAGATAATCGAACAGTTGTCTAATCATACGCTGATATGTTGCGTTCCGTAATCGAGTCAAATATATTTTTGACGGGAGACAAACTGCACGTAAAGTACTCAATACAAGAGAGAGAGAGAGAGAGAGAGAGAGAGAGAGAGAGAGAGAGAGAGAGAGAGAATGAGAGAGAGATACTCTGCTTAGAATCAAAAGAAAATATAAATCACACATAAGTATCAAAATGTTCAATTTGGCAGCAACTTTTAAATTCTTTGCTTAAATCTCCAATACTGCACTTTATGATAACTTTCGCCTTTCTTGTAATCTAATTAAAGTTTGACATAAGCCCTTCAGTGAAAAAATCAAGATGATTGGTTTAAAGGAAGTTAACATATTCAGTCGTCTGCAATTCCGATCTTTTACCTCAGTGTTCCAAATATAGTGACAAATTATATTCGACAAATTCCGTTAGTGACTATTCTAATAAAAAGATAACATTCGCACGCAAGGCACATACTGAATCGAACGCAAATAAAGGGAAACATGCTAACTTTTTAACGCGGATCTAGGAATTAAAAGCATGCATTCAATTAACAAAAAGACTCAGGTGATTTCTATTGATCAACTGGGGCGGTGGAATATACATTGAAGCGCAAACCGGGTCTGAAGACAATCCGACATATCGTCTTGTTAGACTATTATGTTTACAACGCTGACGACATCAAAGCTTGTGTTACGGCTTTCGACTGAAATCTGTTCATCTAAGGATATCACCGATCAACATCGGATTATTTTGTACAGATCACGTTTGATCAGTAAGTACATTATTTTAATCCACGTGACAAAATTTGCAACACATACGAGAAGGTCATCCGAGTAGCATGTAGTATCAGTCTATTTACCAAATTGTTACATTCTTTTACCCGCTTCTCCTTGATATGAATATCTAGAAGATTACAAAACAAACGTTTTGTCGCTAAAAAGATTGACCCTAGTGCCTATCATCGCCCAAATCGCACTATATCTTTGGGAACCAAAATTAAGCTTCGAGTCACATGAAAGGATTTTGGATTAGTAAAAGTAATGCAACAATAAAATCTAGGTAATACGTGTAGGGCCAGTTAGTAGGTGCAGATGTGGGGAAAACATATTTCCACCTGTTAGAATAGCGGATACTTTCTCCAGTACTTCAATCATATTATTAACATTTCCAAGTATTATGCAAATTAGTTGCTTAATGGTTATCTACAATAAGTACAATCTTATCTTATCTGCAATAAAGATAGCCTCCATTTGTTTGCCGATGATAAGAAATATATATGTAATTGTACTGATTGCCATTAACATGTAGATGGTTATATAAACAAAGGCAATAGTATAATACTCCAAATTTAATGTTAGAAGTAAAATTACATCATAATAAAGTATATTAATATCATGTTATAAAGCACTTTCAATATACCGTTCCATTAGTATAGAAAAACCTGTAATGACATAAGGAAGAAAATTAGCATTTATTGTTTTTTACATATGCACTTTCTTGGGGTATGCAATTCTGATATAATCAAGCATTGATATATAATGGTAAATACATCCTGCTTTCCCTGCTTTTGCACTTTTCTCAACACACACACACACACACACACACACACACACACACATGTACACCCCCCCATATATATATATATATATATATATATATATATATATATATATATATATATATATATATATAAGGAATACAAATCGTATGGCGAATAACAGTCCTTTCAAGTACCTTGGATCCAACAAGGGATCACGTGTGTCAGGGATTGATTGAGATAATTTCAAGAAACTGACAACGAACAGTGCAAAACTAGTATATAACTAGCCTGAGCGCTTTCGACTCTTAATGAGTCTTTATCAAACGCATATATAAAACGAAGACAAGACAAACAAATAACACAGAACAAACTAGTGTTTGCAAAACTTTACATGGCTGTTCTGAGCGCTACAGATCTTACATGTGATGAGATAAATTACATTATCAGTTTTGCACGTTTTGTTTGGACCATGTATGTTTAGCTTTTTTCTAGTCACTGTGCTAGAAAATGTCCTGGTCTCTATCATATGTTGACAGGTTTTGCATCTGTTATCGAAACAGGATCCAGATTGACTAGGGTGGTCTTGACTAGTGATTGGCGTTAGCTTCGCCGTGACTAGGATGTCTTTGAGGTTTCGGTCTCCGGTAGGCTACTACAGGTTTGTTCGGAATGATTAACTTTAGTGCGTCCGACGATTCCACGATGGGCCAGTGTTTCGTGATGATTTCACCTACTTTGGAGTTTTCTGGATAGTAGGGCAGGATAAATGGTATCCTATCAGCCTCTTCCTTCTTTCCATATTTTAGCCCTTTGGGTTGCCTCTGCAATCAGGTCTTTGTTGTGGCCTCAATAAATTAAATCAAGGACATCCTAGTCAGGGCAAAGCTAATGCCAGTCACTAGTCAAGACAACCCTAGTCAATCTGGATCCTGTGGCGATAAAAGATGCAAAATCTGTCAACATATGATAGAGACCGGGACATGTTCTAGCACAGTGACTATAGAAAAATTAAACATACATGGTCCAAACAAAACGTGCAAAACTGAGAATGTAATTTATCTCATCACATGTTAGATCTGTAGCCTTCAGTATATCGGAGAAACTGAAAAGCTACACAAAAGGATCAACCTTCATAGATCTGATTGGATGACAAAGAGGCTGTACAGAAACCCAGTCGCAGAACACTTCTCCTCCACTGGCCACAATTTCAGTGACATAACACTTATGACAATTGCTAACAACCCCAACTGGAGTTCCGAAACCAGGAAAGAAAAGAATATTACTGGATACGCCGCCTTAGAGCATTGAAACCAAGCGGTTTAAACCAAGAAGACCAGAAGAAGACAGCCATGCACAAATAAACCTATCTGCTGCAGCGGACACTTGTTCTTTTTTGAAAAATTCTCTCGATGTGCTCAATAGCCTACAATTACTACTATGCCAATGAAATATCCGGGATGTAATTTCCGCTTACATAAATGTACACAAAAGAACAGATGTCGCTATGGCTCATCGATTTCCAGGTAAATATTAATATTTTCCAGTATCCGCAACAATTTGATATAAACTAGTTGAAACATAGTACATTTAAAGGTTTAATTCCTGTAGAAACAGCCATGTAACGTTTTGAAAACACTACGGTTTTTCTGTTTCATTTAGATACTAGTTTTGCACTGTGCATTGTCCGTTTATTGCATATATATATATATATATATATATATATATATATATATATATATATATATATATATATATATATATAACATGTATTAGTGCCGATTTATGTTTGGGTAATGCTGGCATTGCATTTTACATGATTTGCAGAATAAATTAGTTATTGTTAAAACAATTAGCATATGATATATATCCTGTATGAGTTTTAGCTCATGGTAGATTAACCCAGGCACCTAACTGAGTCCCCCCCCCCCCGAAAAGAAAAAATACAGATAGTAGTTGCCAAGTGATGGAGATAATATCAATTAAACTTGAAACCATAAACTAAGCCCAATCTCGTCCTCTAATGTTGCAATATCGTAAGAGTGCGCAATACAAACATGTTTAATGGATAAGCGTCGTTGGCACAGTCAACAATTAAAACCTGTCATCTTACTTTGTATTGATAACCTCGTGTTCATGGCATTCGTTGGGATAGTATGGAGTTCTCTACCCGGCTGTATATTAACCTCAGCCGAATATCATCTTAGACGATGATTTGGTACTTCGTTTGCATAATAATAAGGAACGTGTGACATTGGGCATAATAAGTAGGAAGCTTTTCATCCTTGTTGATTGAAGTACATTTCTTTATTTAGGTCTAAGATTTGATATTTTCTGAGTGTAATCCACGTTATGATTTTTATATTTTACACATCATTATCATTCTAGAAGGTTATTTTTGATTAGGTATTTTTTTTTTTTTTTTTTTTTTTTTTTTTTTTTTTTTTTTTTTTTTTTTTTTTTTTTATTTTTTT
>JAECUM010076860.1:0-14909 GCA_016617855.1 Megalonaias nervosa
AGATCTATTGTTACTCTGGCCTAAGCGCCCTCGGGTCTTCTACTGACCTCTTTCTAACTGGCAGACACTTTAAGTAAAGACAAAACAAATAAACGCAAATATAATTAAATGTAAATACACAACTCTACATGATGTTTGTAACAATTGAATAAACAAGTGGGCAGAAAGACGGACTCATGGACAGACGTCAATATTATCACAATGCCAACAATGTATTTTTCCTTTCCTTCCACCTCTTTATTCTCGCGTGTTGTGACACCGTCGTCTTTAAGATGAATATTAGGTTCACGGATTTTAGATTAGTTACTTTAAGAAATACATTCATCTGGCCTTGTTGGTTTAATGTACAATCTAGAACATACAGATTTGACATGTATCGCCTGCAAACCACATTATTACGCCTGCAAACCACTTGATTACGCCTGCAAACCACATTATTACACCTGTAAACCACATGATTAGGCCTGTAAACCACATGATTACGCCGCAGAAATGAAAAGAGATAACCTTATCTTCATTTCACTAATTTTTCTAATTAGGCAGATCACACAGATATAATATAAAATGACTGCCATAATATAAAATGGCTGCCATAGCATAAAATGATTGAAATAATATAAAATGACTGAAGATTACGAAAGTAGTTTTCTACTAATAACGTTTTGTAGGTGTTCTGATGTATGATGCAACCCGATTTAGACGCTCGTTTTTCCACGTGAGGTAGTTCAGACAAGGAGATAGTCAAAAGCGAGCAAGAAACAAATCAAACTTTACGAAAAGCTGTTTTAAGCATCAAGAAAACTTATCACAGTATTGAATTAGTTAAGTCAAAATTACCAATCGAGTTAACAAATACAAGTATGCAGAGACATTGCATGTGCTGTATATGTCGCAAGTGCGTGCTTTACATCTCTGGTGTGTGCTTTGCATGTCTCTAGAGTTTGGTGTTTATGGCAATGTCGTTTTATTCCCAAAATAATTTAAATATAGTTTCAAATTTCAAAGGCCACTAACCTGAACAAATATTATTTTTAAACCAATATGTGTCTAAATTTTAAACGTTAGGATGTTGCACATATGAAAATATTGGTTATACTGCTAGTTTTATTTTCTTTTATTTTCTCCCAATAATTAAAATAACAATCATATATCATTTTCAGCAAAGAAAGAGTCTCACTAAATATATGCCTCGCTCGGCCTCACATTATAAGAAGTCAATAAATGTCATTTCCTTATGTAAATATGTCAAATGACAACTCTTGTTTGGATTTAACTATTATTGTGTCTTTACATTTCAACCATTCACAATTTGCGTAAGTGGCGGGATTTTAGTTACTAACCGATACACCATGAGAGGACTTGTCTGGAAATAGATATAGTGACTGATCCGGATCCACCCACCCACCCACTATATATATATATATATATATATATATATATATATATATATATATATATATATATATATATATATATATATATATATATACTCTCTCTATATATATATATTGCCGTGTGTCTCGTTGCTCAATTTGCTTGCATGTTTACTCTTTAGACTTTGTATAAATAGTTATGTTATCTTGTATATACATAGCAAATTTTTGGTTCAATACATTTCATTTATTTCAATACAAAGTCACGAAAGTGGCCAGCATCAAACACAACGTTCGTCTTTGTTTTAATTATGTACCCATATACATTGACTTTGTAACATTTGCACGACTGACTTAGTGAATTCTGTCTTTTCACTCTCTTTCTTTCGATTCTATCGTTGTCGTAAAGAGTAGGATGGTGTATGCACATTTAATTTTACAATCTCATCAAACACGTTAGTAATACAGAACCCTGTGTTTTCATTCACTTTCTTTCTGACAATAACTTGCATTCCCCTTACAAGCGTAAGAACACATCACATAAACCTATTTACGCGCGCGTAAGGACATTTATGGGAGGTGTGATTGGGTCTACAATTTCCCGCCAGATATTTCGCGTAACGGGCTGTCAAGGGCCAATAAATTTAATGTTTTGTATCACGTGTTCTGCCCAACCAATCGCAATGATTTCGCACCGGATGCGCACGGAGCGATTCTCTCTGCTAAGGACCTTGGCGTCAGTTGAACCAATTTCCTTCTGGGGTGAAGACGTGTTGTCTTTTTTGATAGAATTTTTTTCCCACCTCCACCCCATCATACCTCCCTGTATATATAATGGTTATATGCTCTATTGTTGTTAATCAGATGATTTGTTTATCTCCGTTTCTTCAGATTTTAGGCAGTTGCATCCGCAGCAATCTCTTACAAGATCATACGGCTTCTACAGTGTAATTGTTTATTAATGCCACTTGTCTCAGTGTTTCAATTGTTAACACCATTACTTGCTATAATTTGTTCGATCAGTTATATTGCTGTGATTACCTTGTTTTGGTTTTAGTCTGCTCAGTAGATAACATTCATGTTTAAGGCGGTTGCATCCTCAAAATATTTCTGTATTTTACCGTATGTCTCATTGTTCAGTTTGCTTGTATGTTTACTCTTTAGACTTTGTCTAAATAGTTATGTTATCCTGTATATACATAGCAAATTTTTGGTACAATACATTTCATTTATTTCAATACAAAGTCACGAAATATTTGCACGACCGACCTAGCGAATTATGTCTTTTCCAATAACATTTGTTCTTTTTCTTTCTGAGGTTCAAGCTTCCTTAACTCTCATTCCATCTTGCATTTTAATTTAAATTGCTTTACTTTTATGTCAGAGTCTGATACTGATACTGATCGAACCCAAAACACTTTTATCGAAAACATTCTTTTCTACCAAACACTGGATCAAAATGTTTTTGATTTCTTGCTTCGTTAAGAAAGAATTTGCCTCAGAAAGATCATATTTTCTGGCACGTTCAAGCAATTAATCTTTTTTCAAACAACCCAACTGCACCTGAGTAGGACTAGAAAGAAAAGTCTCCACTTTTGATGACATTGTGAAAAGCCTGTTGATTTCACTAAAGATTTCAAACAAAATGTAAAATAGTACTTGAGATTTAAAAATTTCTGAAAACTAGGGAAAATTAAGTTTCCAAAAAAAATTTCTGAAATATTTTAGCCAAAATTCATATATCCCGGACGAACCCCCAATTGTCTTTGTTACGTGTCGAGGCTCGTTCAAAGTAACAAAGAAAAGAGTGAAGCCAACAAGCTTTGTAAATTTTAACAAAATAATTTATTTCTCTAGAAAACAAGGTCAAAATATAAAAAAGGACTCACGGTCTGTGAATCAAATCCAAACATTAATCCTAGAATTAAAAAATATAAGTCCTATCACTAAAAAGGTTCTAAATGAATCAAAGTTCTAATCCCGATGAAGTTCCAAGATGAAAGGCGATGACGTCTTCTATATCATGTTTAGTGCTGTTGTGTTAACAGTTCCTTGTTGAACTTTATGAATCAAGATTAATATTCCGGCTTTAGAAATCCAAATGATTTCCCATAAATGTCTTTGTCCAAGAAGTTTGATGAACACAAGTATTTTCCAGGGTGAATAAATTATTTGAAATAAAAAATTTAACTCGAACTGGTCACAACACAAAATACTTTTGAGCTCCAAAGGTATCAATTTACGACGGAATTCAATCACTAACAGCGTTAGTTTTACATATATATATATATATATATATATATATATATATATATATATATAACTATATATATATATATATATATATATATATATATATATATATGCTCTATATATATATATAACTATTACGCGCGTGTAAGGACAATTATGGGAGCTGTGATTGGGCCTCCAATTTCCCGCCAGATATTTCGTGTAATGCGCTGTCAAGGGCCAATACATTTAAAGTTTTGCATCACGTGTTCTGCCCAACCAATCGCAATGCTTTCGCACCGGATGCGTGCGGAGCGATTCTCTCTGCTAAGGACTTTGGCGTCATTTGAAACAATTTCTTTCTGGGGTGCAGACGTGTTGTCTTTTTGATAGAAATTTTTTCTTCGTGGTTAACGTTTCACGCTGTTAGACCTTCTTCGTTTCCTGAAATTTTGACACAAACAGATAGTCCTGAAAGTTAAGTCTTTATTTGTATTAACTTGTTTCATTCTGTTTACCTTTCTTTTGCTATGCATTTGTCACACTCATACTGGGTCATTCCATCTGTAAAAGATTGCAGCGTCATTTGAAATGAGAAGCAGACTCTAGATTGTGCCCCGATTTTAATATTCGTCGCTATTCTTGAATTTATATGCATGGGGTTGGGGGCAGGATTGTAGACAAAATTATCGGCCAATACCACCTGTACAAGTCGCTCAGAGGGGCTATTATAGTGGCTTGCAAAAAATGTCGCCGGCCAATTGTACAAGAACCATAAAGCTATATGTAGATATATTTCCCATCGTCCATTATATGAATTTATTTCATCAACATCTGTGCCTAACAGAGTTTTGTCCGTCTCTTGTCTTTGTCAAGTTGATTCCGTATCACTGGCCTGTGTTTACCAGTTGGTTCCGTACCACTGGATTGTGTTTACCAGTTGATTCCGTATCACTGGCCTGTGTGTTTTGCCAGTTGGTTCCGTACCACTGGGCGGTGTTTAGCAGTCGTTCTATACGTTTTCCGTTTGCTACTATTTCATGCTTCGCGTACTTGTGTTCCGCACCTTACTATTTGTTTCTAAATCGGTCATTTGTACTTTCTGCTTCCACCACTTCGCTCCAAGTAACTGGGCTATGTGTTGCCCAGATCGTTTAGGCCATGTTTGTACTGGTTTCATGTTGCATTCCGTACCTCAAAACATTGACCCACAATGTTCATAGTAGTTAAATTTGGTTCCTTTTCATTTCCTTTCTTACTATTACCGAATTTGTTCCTCATCTCACTACAGTGAACATTGAGTTTCATAATATTACAATAAGGGTTATGCATTTGCAACGATTGCTACGTAGTAATAAACTGACATTGATGTAATTATTAACTTTGTGGCATTCCTTACAGAATGCCCCCTACGAAGAAAGCTGCGGAGGCGTCGAAAGTGGCAGTGAAGAGAGCCAGACCATCGAGGTCCAAAATCCAAGAGGCGGCGAAGAGGCCCAGAAAGATGGCGCCATTTTCAACACCAACTGCCACCATCCCTCAACCTGGCACATCCACGGAAGGGGCTTCGATGGACCCCCATCTTCTTAATGTTATAACCCAAGAGGTCTCCGACAGGCTCACCACCCAAATGACACAGAAGATCAATAACAGATTTGATCAGCTGGTAGCTATGCTCAGGCCGTCCACCACGGAAAATAGTCCACAAACTGGTTTTCAACATGTACTCGCCGTAGTAACAGACGACACACCAGCAGCATCTATGGTCTCCCGTGCCATAGTGGAAAACACAGCTTCACTGACAGGTACAGCGGTGGATACAGGTAACGTCGTCCAAATCGTTTCTGCCTCCGGGGGGGCTTTCACAATTATAGTTTGTAAGCTCATCGGTCTCCCCATCCACTTTAATCCCTGATAAAGTTAAGGCAAACATATGGGCGGACTCATACATTGATTTTTATACCCTCCTGAGTAACGCGCAGGACGCGGGTTTTAAATTTCAGTTACATACTAACAATACTGGTCCTGAACTTAGCATTGTCCCAAACGTTAGAAACATTCAACTCACAATCAGACAGTGGATTCTTGCTTGGAGCAGGTTCACTAGTGTCCTGTGTGAGAAGCATCCACTGCTTAGCACCTCTCTTCCCCACCTTAACCTTGAGGAGAGACGCGCCGATTGGAGGTACTATCATCAAAACTTTCGACAATTGGTTGCAAAGGGGGAAGCCAAATGGGGTACCACACACCTAGAGCTCTACATGAAGGCTGTGCTAGAGTCGAGTCATAACAGCTACACACATACCAATCCCTCACAGAGTACAAACACAAAGTATCCGAAGGGAGTTTGTTTTATGTACCACAACATCGGTCGCTGTTCATCCGGATTTTCATCAATTTTCAGCACAGATGCTTAAACTGTTTCGTTGGGGGGGGACATTCATTCGATCGCTGCCCAAAACCAATTTCGCACACCTTTAAGGTACTTTCACAATACAGCCAGCAACCGCAGCGACCTAACAACCAGCTTTTTCGTTTCCAACGATCAGACCAACCTCGAAACACTAACCCAAACATCAAGAAGGTTGTCGGCAAATAGTGCTGACCCTTTGCCTATCCCTGTCAAAATTGACCGCTTGCAATATTGGCTTCACGAGTTCGATCCTGCCACAACGGAATACCTGCTTTTAGGTTTTCAAAAAGGTTTCGATGTTGGGTTTAGGGGAACATTGCAAACACACGTATGTAAGAATCTGAAATCGGCTCAAATTAATGCCCAAATTACTGAAGAAAAGATACAGAAAGAATTGTCAGCGGGTCGCTTTGCAGGGCCTTTTCGTACAAAACCATTTCCCAATTTACACATTTCGCCTTTGGGTCTAGTAGAAAAGAAAACTCGTGGGTCTCTCAGACTAATTCATCACCTTTCCTTCCCACCGGGAGATTCGGTTAACGATGGAATTCCAATTCAACAATCGGCAATACACTACGAAGGCATTGATAATGCAATCACTTGTATAAAACAGCTGGGTAGGGGATGTTTTGTGGCCAAAACAGACATATCAAATGCTTTCCGTATTCTTCCTATTTGTCCCATTCAATATCATTGTTTCGGCTTTTTGTGGCGGAACAGGTACTATTTTGACAAATGCTTACAATTGGGTTGTAGTTCCAGTTGCCAGATATTTGAGACCTTTGGCAATTCCTTTCAAAGGATAGCGAACACAAAGTTATCTATAACACACATGACACATATTTTGGACGATTTTTTATACTTGATGCAACTCGTGTCCAATGCCAGCATAAGCTTGATCACTTCCTGACTGTATATGCCGACATAGGCGTTCCTATGGCTGTGGATAAAACATTTGCCCCGTCAACAACCATGACGTACCTAGAATACGAATTAGATTCCGTGAGAATGGATGTTCGCCTTCTCACGGACAAACTAGAAAAATGTAATAAACTCATACATTTATATCTGGCTCGAAATAAAATTACTCTCAAGGAGTTGCAATCCATATTTGGATGACTTCCTACTCGTTGGACTGGTGCACAGATGCTTCTGCCTCAGTAGGATACGGTGCGGTCCTTGGCACGCACTATTTCTATGGCATTTGGGATCAGACATGGGCATATCAAAATATAACGCTTCTAGAATTCTACCCCATTGTTCTGGCAGTTCAGATCTGGTGAGAACACTTATCTAATAAATGTATCTATTTTCATACTGACAGTGAAGCCTTAGTTGAAATCATAAACAAGCAATCCTCTAAGGACACAACAATGATGCATTTCATTCGCAAATTTGTATTCGCTTGCCTTAAATTAAATATCTTGCTCAAGGCAAAACATATACCTGGTACATGTAACAAACTCGCCGATGCCCTTTCTCGCCAACAGGTTTCGAGTTTCCACGCCATGGCTCCCTATGCGGACTCACACCCTCATCGCATTCCGCTTCTTCCAACCTTGCCAAGCTAGAGAGTACGCTCGACCATTTGCTTAAAAATATCCTTCACCCAGCTACACAAACCACATATCAGCGGGCTTGGACGTTACATAAAGAGTTCACATCAGACACCTTGACCGAATTTTCTCTCCCAGTTTCAATAACCAATTTGGCCTTTTTCATAGCGCACTTAATCAACAAGAAATATGCAGCATCTTCGATATCCACTTTTGTTTCTGCAGTTGGCTATGTGCACAAACTCAACGGCTTCGCAGACCCATCGTCATCTTTCCTTATTCAAAAACTGATTCAAGGCAATCACAAAAGTAAATCTCATGATGTTCGTTTGCCAATTAACAAACTTGTACTGGATAAGCTTACACCATCGATGATGCATACCATCTCAAACCATTTTATGCGTACCATGTATTCGGTCATGTTTACATTGGCTTTCCATGCCTTTCTCAGAATAGGAGAGATTACAGTGCAAGCGACTGCACATCAGAATGATAATCTGATACAATTATCTCCAGTCACTTTTTCCCACAAGCGTCTTACAATCACTTTTCGACACTTCAAACACGGCTCTGGACAACCATATATTTTGCATGTTGCTGCCCAACAAAACCCTGCTATATGTCCGATAGCTCATTTACAAGCATACCTGACCCTCAGAGGTAATACTCCGGGACCACTATTTATGAACCGAAATGGGCGACCAGTTTCTAGAGTAGAATTTAATACGGAACTTAGAAGAGCACTTTGCTTTTGTGGCTTTAACACTTACCATTTTAAATCCCATAGTTTCAGAATTGGAGCCGCTACTGAGGCGGCTAGACAAGGTTTCAGCGACAACCAAATACGGGAATTAGGCCGCTGGAGATCAGATGCATTTAAGAAATACATAAGGTTAGGCAAAGAGCTCTCGGCTTTGTAACACTTTAGTCACTTTTTCTAAAATCGCCATTCTGCTGTGTGTGTTACTGTCTCTTTCAGGTCTCGTGGGTTTCGCAGACCTAGATCCCTGGTCATCGACTGTGCTTGTTAGGATTGCATACACTCGACCTGGACTAATCTGTATCTGCTTGTCGTTTCGACAGCCAGGAGCGTATGAGGGTACTCTAACAGCTCCGGAAGACCAACAGCGCATTCATGAAGTCCGCGGATCCGTTTTAAGGTTTCTTCCCAATCTTTCATACAGGCTGGATATATTGTAACTACCGGGGCATACGAGGGTGCTCTATTGCCCCGGCAATACAGTATTGATCGGTTTAGTACTGATCACAATTTATTTTTCTTTTCTTTGATCCTGGGCATTTTTGTCCTTGCCCCACCCTCTTTTGTGGCTGCCAGAAATGCAGCCAGCTCTATTTGCTGTATTTCTGTTCATGGCGGTTGCAGCCTCAAAATATTTCTGTATTTTATCGTATGTGTCATTGTTCAGTTTGTTTGCATGTTCACTCTTTAGACTTTGTCTAAATAGTTATGTTATCCTGTATATACATAGCAAATTTTTGGTTCAATACATTTCATTTATTTCAATACAAAGTCACGAAAGTGGCCAGCATCAAACACAACGTTCGTCTTTGTTTTAATTATGTACCCATAAGTAGTATATGTAGTCGATGATCCTCTCTCAGAGACCCCCCTGCCCCCCAAAACGTTGTACGTTAACATTTTTGTCAGCAGCCCTTTTTAGCTCAAAATAATGACTTTCACATGATAACACATTTTCTGACAAAAATATGTTTTGTCGGGCAGGGTGGGTCTCTGAGATAGGATACATCAACTACATATACTACTATGACAGTCTCTCTTACTTATTAGTCAAAATGTTATATTAAACAAATGAAATATATATAATGTATCACTATAATGCAGTCCGACATGTTGGATTTGATTTACAAACAGATTTTGTAAAAGATTTAATTCAATCAAAGCAGCGTCAGCATATACTGGTATAAAATCTAATATAATAAGCGATTGCATTAAAAAAGTGGGCTATCATATATCGCCGAAATATGGGTCAGTATGGTTATTCGCGACTGAAAATGATATGAGAATAGCGGGTTGGGCAGATGATGTGATGACATTTATCGATAACATGGTTGACATATTATTTGATAAAGCCACACAAAATTAAACATCTACTTTTTATTATAATCTTTTTCGTATTTGCCGACTCTCATTGGCAGAATATCTGTTAACATACTATCAATAATGCGGAACTCGCGTATTAAATCGTCCATATCATATTTTATGCCACGCAAATAAGATCGAATTTGATCAAGTAATTTTTTATAAGTTATACTTGCTGTTTTGCAAGCATTTTTTTAGTCGCGAGTCGAGGTTCAACTTTTTTATAAGCTGCTGCAAGAGAAACACCGACACCAGACATTATTAATAAAAACGGATTTAGTGATGCGCCACTTGAAATTATACCAGAGCCGGTCATTAGCAGCGGTAGATATGATATCACTCGAAGTATTTTTGCATAGTATTTGTAACATTTTTTGACGCACCAAAGATTTTTATGATAGTATCTGTAATATTGCATTAGAGCGTCAACATCTTGTTTCGGAATGTTTTCTGAAATATGATTAAAATCGACTATATTTGTTTCATTATATAATATTTGTTTACATATTTTATACCATCATTTAAGTAACTAGTTCGGGAGTTTCAGCTACGAATTCAATACACCAACAGTAAGTAGCTGCAGTTAACTTTTTATTATCCGCTATCAGCATAAACGTTTCCTCGATATCTTTGTTTAACACTATAGACACAATTCCAGAAAAATCATCAGTTGAATGACGCCATGGAAATGTGGTAAATATACTGAATTTTGCACTGCTAAACATAGATCATCTATATACACCAGTGACTTCTGCGATGTGTTTAAAAGTGTTATTTTGCTGCGACCATGTTGCGTTTCCTGATGAGACTGTGTACACGATATTGTTAGCTCGTCCGTGTGGAATTTTAACGAGATTAGTTTTTTGAACAATATTAGGAATACCAATAATGATATCGTTAAGTCTTGTGTTAATGTCAGCGAGATTAATAATAACAGTTGGTGGAGTTCCAAAAAATTCGTTAATAGTTCTGTTTAAATTTCTAGGAAAATTTTGAAATGTTTGTACGTGATTACTATAATCAGTTCTAAATGAGGCAATTCCATCATTGATTGTCGTTAACGAAGTCGTTATTGGAATTTCCTTATCGTCGACGTATTTTTTAGTTGCGGCGTCGAAATCTGTTTCTGGTGTTCTAAGATTATTAATACCGTTGTTGTTCATATTGAGAAATGAACACATGATACCACCGCGTACTAATAAGTAATTAGATTCTTGATCATCTACGTATTTTTTCGTTGCTGCGTCTGATTCTGCGGTTGGATTTTCCAGATATGTAATTGTTTTCCTTGACATAACAATGTCACCAGTAAATACATCGCCAGCTTTATTAACATAATCGTTAACAGACTTACCCGAATCTTGTATTTTACCTTGGTCAGCAAAAGTAACTATATTATTAACAGCCGCGGTGGGAATTCGTGCAAGAACATCTGATAGTTGTATATTACTCGTTTTTAATCGTCCTTCTTTATCTTGAAAAATAACAACTTCATTTTGATCAACACCTGTGATATTTAATAAATTAGTAATATCATTTTTGAGCTGATCAAAAGTTGCGTATTTAGATAAGTCACCTTGCTGAGCAGACGATGAATCTCCTACTAATGTTCCAAATTTTGAGTAAAAACTCATTATTTATTTACTGCTTGACAAAATTATATACCATAAAATTGTATAATGGCAAAATCGTCCATATTAAACTTTGATACAGAGCGGTTGGTGAAACATAAACATAACAATGAACTTCCAGATTGCCATTATCTTATAGTTGGTAGAACTGGATCGGGCAAAACAAATTTGCTTATGAATTTACTTTTAGGAGATAATTTTAACTACGATCGCGTTTATATTTACACAATTAATCCGCAACAGGATAAGTACGAGCTACTTAACAATTATAATGACAAACTTCGTGACGATCTTGAATCTGGCGAAGATTTCTTTATTATCAAACAACCGGAAGAACTTGTTCCAGTTAATCAACTCGATTCGTCCGAACACAAAATAGTTGTTTTTGATGATATTCCTCTAAACAACGAGGAAATGAATAAAATCAGATCGTATTTTTCACTGTCGAGAAATAAGAAATGTAATTCTATTTATCTCGCTCAAGGATATTATAATGTCGACAGATTTATTAGGCGAAATACTGGTTGTTTTATATTATTTCCAGGACTTGACAATATTGATGTTAGAAATATCGCGAACGAACAATGCGGTGACGTAACAAAAGATAAATTTATTGAACTATATCGTCAAGCAACAGCAAATAGATATGATTTCTTTTTGTTTGATAAGTTAACGAATGATAAGAGTAAAATGTTTCGATGTTGTATTGAAAACTATCTACAATAATTTTTTATAGAAAATAGTATATAATTAATGGAAAAACAAGCAAAGTACAGAAAACATATAGAAAATCTAAAAAAAACTTGCGCAGTCTCAGGAAAAATTTAAACAGCTAGTACAGCAAGCACGACGCGGTCAAGTTGCTGCAGCAGAAACAGCATCTACAGTTCTCAAACCAGTTACTGAGGCTTTACTTGGAAAACAACCCGAAACTAAGCCACTATCAGAAGAAGAAGCTAAAAAATTACAAGAAAAAGGTTTGATTGGATTAGTTAAAGAACAACAAGAGAGATCTGAAGAAGAAAAAAGAAAATTAGCTGAGGCACTTGCAGCACATATAGTTAATCCTGCTGCAAGACAAGCTGAAATAGATCGGCTGATAAATAATCCGCTGCAATTTGAACGAAGATTAGCAGAATTAACAACACAAGAAGTTAAAAATATTATAAAAAATTTATCAGGAGAAATAAAAGATATTAAAGATGAGCAAAAAAGAGTTGGCGAGTTGACTGTAAAGTTTATGGAAATTGAAGATCAAAAACGATGGTATATAAAAGAAGTAAATAATGAGATAACAGATGATGAGTATGATGAATTTTTAGAGAAAGAAAATATAAAAGATATTGATAATATAAATAAGTGGACCGATGCAGAATATAACACATTAATTGATAAATTAACTGTAATAATGAATGACAGTGCTACTGCTAGAGATGATTTAAACACAGTCACAGAAGAGACAAATATGCTTCCACTTTATGATAGAATGAGATATGGTGTTATTCCTTTAGTATTTTCAAAAACAGCACAAGCCGATAGAGAAAAAGGTTACGGTAAGGGGTGGAATTTTAAAAGAAAATTTGAATTATTCGATAAAGCTCGTGTAAAAAAAATATAGAGGAGAAAAAAAAGGAACAGGAGTCAGAATATTCGCATCAGTTACTGAAATGATTGGCAGATTAATGCTATTGATATCATCAAAAGAAGCAGGAAATGTTGGTGCTGAAATAGACAATGAAATTATTGGCATACTTGATAATTTGAGATCGAGAAATTTATTAGCATCTGACGAATACGATACTTTGCACCGCGACTTAATCGCGGCAACTTAATTTTATAAAAATATAATAATAAATGTCAGCAACATTATTACTCGACTCTAGTCAATCTGATAAAGATGGCGCAAACTTTTCAGTAAAGTATATTCCGCCAATAGAACTAGATCGTGAAAAACAATACGAAATTGGATTAATTTCATGCACTTTTTGGAATGCTATGGCTAATGTAAAAACTGGAGTAAATGATGAGTTTTCATTTCTAAATACCCTCGACAACACTTGGAGAAAAACCAGAATTCTGAAGAACGGCGTAGAGGTTGCTAAGGTGAATAGCAGCAGAGAGGGTGAACCCTACAACTTTGTAGAGACCTTATTTTTGAAAATTAAGGGTTCCTACGAAGGCTGGAAAAAAAAGAAGTTTTTGCCTTAATAATGAAAACTTCTTTAATTGACCAGATTTTTCACAATCTGGTCACATACGTATGTCATTCACCCTCTCTGCTGCTATGAATTTTATCCAAAAATTATATCAAGTCCATTACGATATCTTGACCTAGGATCATGTAAATTTATTGTTACAAAACCAAAGGGAGCAGCTTGTGCTTTTGAAAAGAAATTTTTAAATTTGTTCATGTCCATGTCGCCTGAACACCAAGTATAATAAATATTTTGCAGCGTATGATTATCTACGCCATTAAACACAACCAAAATATTACAGTTGTCTCTGATTACTTTTGGAATTTGTGTATATCTCTGTGTAACATAAATCACGTCTGTATTTTTATGTCTACCTCGTAAAAATATTCTAGCTGGATTTGATTGTTTGTCCAGCATAACATCATCATACACTACTAAATTATTAATGAATCCATGAGGGCCAGTGGCCCTGAGATCATCTACGGATGGCGCTTCATCAATATCAGTAATAAAGTCTATGACATTGTCAGAGACGTTGTCTTTATGTAACGATTTTGCGTTTTCATAAAAATCTTTAAGTACTTCGTAACATCGCTGATCATCTACAGATGGCGCTACTAAATATAATTTATCCCACTTCAGCCATCGCATTATTAGATTAAGCAATAATTGCGTCTTTCCACTTCCAGAAGGGCCTATTATAATCATTCTGATAGAATTTGGTAACGCTGGATGGTGCTTTACTGGCTCTTGCTTTCGTGTCGCAGAAAAGTCAATTATATCCATATAATAAATAATATGAGTCTATATTGTGTTCGATGCAGAGCACCTACCGATACTACTGAATTAACGACAGTAACAACAAAAAATAAAAGACGTGCACTTACAGGCAAGTGTGTGAAATGTGGTACCAAGAAATACAAATTTGTCTCCATGACTAAGTCAGGAACAAAGACAGGTGGGGGTGATATTGCTGCTTCGTTAGGAAAATTACCAGGAACTCCATGGGCTAAATACCCCGGTGAGAAACATTTACCCGGATATAATTGTTGTGGTCCAGGAACTCGTCTCGATATCAGACTCGATAACCAAGATCAACCAAAACCAGGAGAGTATCCAGTAAATAAGATTGATCAAGCGTGTCACGTTCATGATGTCGCGTATAAAAGTAAGGATTTGCAACACCGACATCTCGCGGATGTGAAATTGATTCACGCGTTAAATTCTATACCTAATAAATCTCTCAGAGAAAAATTTGCTAGTTTTCTAGTAAAAACTGCTATGAAAGGTAAACTAGTGTTAGGGGCTGGTAATTAATTATATAACTATCATAATGGAATCTGTTTATTATTCCCCGAGAGGATTCTGGAGAGGTAAAGCAGCGATT
>JAECUM010076864.1:0-13559 GCA_016617855.1 Megalonaias nervosa
TTGATCTTGACAGACTACCAGAATATAAATTTAGTGTTTCGATGCAAGATCTAGCTTTAACGAATAAAGATATAACTAAACGTATCCGTGTAGCCAAAAAGGAATTTCGTGACGATGGTGCTGCTCATGTGTGGTCAACATTCAGGATCGGAAATACTGCTAATATGATGAATGACAAACGAGGAAAAGTAATTATTAACCACCTTGATAATCAAAAATATTTTATTTTAATAAAATTTATTATAAGGACAGATGACGATATTTTGATTATTCGTGATAAGCGTGATCCAGTCCATGTACAGTCGGGAAATAATATTGTTCTCTTAAATAATAAATCCAAACCTGGAATACTGACTGGGATGAATAAACCGTATTATGAACGAACGTACCCTGTGACTGCTGTTGTCTATGCAATATATCCGCTGAATGATAAACCTAACGTTGCGGATCTCAAACCGATGAGACTGTCAGAGTCAAGAATAAACGGTGTAGCTGAACGAGTTACAGAACATTTTACAAATGCGATACGTGGTAATGGTTTAACAGATTTACGACGCAAAAAAAATAAATACATGGGCAGAAGCAGTTAAAGATACTGGAGCATCTATTAAAGATGTTGCTGAGCTGGGAAAGCTATTGAAATTTCCAATAACAGTGAAGACATTAACAGGAGAGATTTTGTATAAATCAAAATATGAGTCAAGAGGAGCTTCGATAGATATCGTTGATCATAATGCACATGCATGGACTATGGCAGTAACAATATTTCCACGAGACAGAACGGTTAAAGTTTATGGTGGTCATATATTTGATTTTATCAGAAATATCAATAAAAGTGACTCTGTGTCTGTTTGGTTATTTCAAAGTTCAGAACATGATTACGATCAATTTGTACGGCCTAATGGTGATATTTATCGTACAGAATCTCTTCATGAAGAAATGAGAAATCTTGCGCTGAAATATACTTTTGACGATATCAAGGTTGGAGAATTACTGAATAATTGTTTTACCGTACTATCGGTTGCTGCCCATTTAGCTCAAGAGAAAAATTCATGGAAACCAACATGATCGGAATTTCTTGAAGATGTCTAGAAAAGTTGTATAGAATATGGGCACGGTGGATTATGGAATACTAAATACGACTATAGTGACGTTATCTCAGTTGATATGGTAGCATGTTATCCTGGAAGTTTTCTTGGATATGGAGAATGTTCTAAATACTTTAAGAGATTTGGACATCCATCACATGAGATGACCAGAGTTGCGATAAACGGACCCTTACCAGATTTTGACTTAACCGGATTTGCCTATATAGAATCATTCGAGTTCACAGAAGATCTCCATCCTATTACTTATGTTTGGTTCGGAAGACATTTTTCAGAAAAAAATGTTGGGTTCCAATAGTACTATTGCGATACATGCTTGATGCTGGAATTTTAATATCGTTGAGAGTAAATGAAGCAATTATATCGTATAGTCCACAGAAGCACGTTTGGTTACCAGAACCGGATAGAATTAATGTCGATGATCCCAGGAAAGAATTTCCTGATCTTGACGAAGATGACATTATTAAAATAAGTAAATGCAGGGACGAACATGATGAAAAACTTGCAAAAGATCTTGGTAGAAAGATAATCGGTAAGTTTACTCAAGGTAGTTCATACGATTATAAACGACACTGTACAAGATTGCTTATGGACGATGCTGAACTAGATTGTATAATCGCTGATACAACGGACAAAAACACATTTATAAGCCAATGTAATGCTTATTTATCAGATGGAACCAAACTAGGTACGATTGTGAACTATATTGATGGCGACTCACCGCAATTTACTCATTTAAGATCTTCGATGCTAGCCTATGTTTCGATAAATCTATTGTCGATGATAAATAAATTTCCTCGTTACGCTGTCAGAGTTGCTACGGATTCATTTTATATACATAAAACATATAAGGATTTATTAAAACCGCAACTCGGTAATGGTAGAATGCTGCTGTGATAATGTGTGGCGATCATGGTCAACCACCATCCTTTATTGGACAGTCTCCACATGAATGGCTGAAGAATAATGTAGATTATTATGAAGAAATAAATCATGACTATAGAGGTATTGATGAACCGCTGAAAGAATTTAAAAGATTAATCAGACTACAGCCAGATACAATACAATGTGAGATAATTCGTAAAGTAATTCCAGAAACTACTATGAATGATTTTCTGAGTTTATGGAAACCTGCTGATTTGATAGTTGCAAGTAGAAAGATAGTTCGTGATGAACTGCAGGAGAAATTATTTCTGTTACATAAAGAAAAGTTTTCAGATCTACCTGTACCTTTGTGTTATCGCCCAACAGATACTCGACGACAAAATATTGAAGTTGAAATTCCTGGTGGGGGAATACAAAATCTTGTACTGAATGATATTGTTTTGGTTGCTGTTGATGTTGTTGAGAGTGCATTGAGCATGGATAAATCCCCATGGACGTTAGGATACGCTATAACGATTCATTCGTCACAAGGATTAACTATCTCTGGTACAAATATCTGGATTGTAGATGATCGGATCGAATGGTGGAATTTAGTCTATCTTGCAGTATCTCGAGTCAGAAGAATATCTCAACTGCATAGGGTTATTATAAATTTTACAGAAAATAATGATTAAACTGTTAATAATGACATAATAAGAAAAAAACTATCTGGTTATAAACAATCTGACAAAAAAATAATTGTGATTTTGATATCGATACTGAATTTATTATAACACTAAAACAACGACAGAATAATCATTGTGCAAGCTGTAACTGTAATATGTTGTGGCAATATTCGAATAATAATCCAAGACAATTTACCGTAGAGAGAATTAATAATGATCTTGGTCATATACGTGATAATGTGATGCTAACGTGTCTCGAATGCAATCGACGTAGAGGTTCTGGTTATGTAATTGTATGTGGTGGTAATTGTGTGTCTTTAGGAATTACTTGTAATTGTCAACGCACAAATCCACGTTGAGGGGCTGTCGAATCTAGTCTGTAGATTGGAGGTCTACCAGTGGATTTAACCACGCTAGAAATTGTATGTGTAGTCACGCTCCAGATAGGATCAGTTGCTCTTTTTTTACCACCTTCAAGTTCACCAGGTTCATATAAATATCTTACAGTTACATTACCTAATACTGGTTGAGAGAAAGATTCACGGCGTTGTATTTGTATACATTTTTTTGGGATCGCATTAGAAGGTTTCATGGAAATTGAACAAGTAATTTCATTATTTAATGCAGATATCACACTTGGTAACCTTGGAACCCATTCACGAGATGGCTCACCGGACTTAAAGTCAGTAGATATTTCCTTTGCGTATTGATATCCAAATAATCGCTCAGCAAGTGTTCGATTAAATCGTTCAACGATTGCCTGATCACGATGAATTTCAATATGTCCTCCTCTGATTTTAAGGTTATGTCGCTTCATCAACGATAACATTGCACCAAGAAATTCTTTGCCAGGATCAACCTGTAATAGCTGTGGCCATTGTAGACCACCACGTTGATAAATTCGTTCAAACGCAGATGCAACGTCAGATGCTGTCTTTGCTGATAATGATTCCGCTTCTTTATATCTACTTGCGTATTTGTATGTGCGTGATTTTCGTCCACGTGTTTTAATAGTATCATGAGGTAAAAACACAATATCTGCTTGATGAACTTCATTGGGAGTACTGACATCAACATGTGCGTATTGAATTTCTTTTAGGTGGTCGTAGATAAATTTGCCATATTGACTGTCGTGCTAACCACGCTGCAGCAACAACGCGTGAGACTTTTGCTGTTTCAGCAAGTTTAGTACTCGCTGCTTTGCCTTTCCAATATCCTCTCGGGGAATAATAAATGGATTCCATTATATTAGCTATATAATTAATTACCAGCCTCTACCATTATTTTACCTTTCATGGCAGTTTTTACTAGAAAACTAGCGAGTTTTTCTCTGAGAGATTTATTAGGTACAGAATTTAACGCATGAATCAAGTTCACATCTGCGAGATGCCGTTGCTGCAAATCTTTACTTTTATTCGCAACATCATGAACATGACATGCTTGATCAATCTTATTTACTGGATGGTCTCCTGGTCTTGGCTGATCTTGATCATCAAGTCGGATATCAAGTCGAGTTCCAGGACCACAATAATTATATCCAGGAAGGTGTTTCTCACCGGGGTATTTAGCCCATGGAGCTCCTGGCAATTTCCCTAATGAAGCGGCTATATCTCCACCAGACTTAGTCAGGGAGATAAATTTATATTTTTGTGTGCCACATTTTACACATTTACCTGTAATTGCACGTCTTTTATTTTTTGTTGTCATCGTTGTCAATCCAGTGGTGGATGTGGGTACTCTGCATCGAACGCAATATAAACTCATATTATTTATTATATGGCTCATATTATTTATTATATGGATATAATTGACTTCTCAGCGACACGAAAGCAAGAACCAGTAAAGCACCATCCAGCGCTTCCGAATTCTATCAGAATGATTATAATAGATCTGGTAAAACACAATTATTACTTAATCTGATAATGAGGTAGATGAAGTGGGACAAATTATATTTAGTGGCACCATCTGTAGATGATCAAAGATGTTATGAAGTACTTAAAGATTTGAATCAAAATGCAAAATTACTGAATGAAGATGGCAACGATATTGTTGATTTTATCACCGATATTGATGAAGCCCCATCCGTAAATGACTTAGATGGATTCATTAATAATCTCGTAGTATATGATGATATGATGCTGAACAAACAATCAAATCCAGCTAGAATATTTTCTCGAGGTAGGCATAAAAATACTGATGTGATTTATGTTACACAACGATATACGCAAATACCTAAGGTAATCAGAGATAACTGTAATATTTTGGTTGTGTTTAATGGAGTAGATAATCATGCTTTACAGAATATTTATTATACTTGGTGTTCAGGAGATATGGATATGATTAAATTTAAAAACTTCCTTTCAAAAGCATAAGCTGTTCCGTTCGGATTTATAACAATAAATCTACATGACCCAAGATCCAGATATCGTATAGGTCTGGACAAAATCGTTGATTAATTTATAGCAGCAGAGAGGGTGAATGACCAATACTGAGTGACCAACGCGTAAACGAAATCGCATAAAAATTTGAAAAAATATACGTCAGCGATCTGGATAACAAAACTGAGCTAACCCAAACGATTTATTATCCGTTCTCAACCGTATGGAAATAGTCTCGGCTAGAGGCTATGGTTTAGCGTCATTGACCTTGTTTTTTTAGCCTTCGTAGGAAGGTTTATTTTTTTCAAAATAAGGTCTCCAGCAAAATGGTCTGTTCACCCTCTCTGCTGCTAATCTAATACCAACTGACTCAAAGAAACAGACACAAAAAAGTTTTAAAAAGTTTGGAATAATTGTAGACTTTAAAGAGTTTCAAAACATTAAAATGTCATCTTTATTTTATGATTTGTCATTATGGGTAGAGTGTACAAATCTTTCGCGTCTTCTGTGGTATCTTTCTCGTGCCTTTTAACAATATGCTGCAAATACATCTGTCACAAAATGCATTTCTGCTTGTTTTCACTTGTGCAATATAAAATATGCCATTCTCAGTCAAACCACTATCGAAATATTCTTTGAACACAATTTGTTGATCTTATCTTTACTAGTAGACAATGCAAATTTATGAACGACAAATGAAGCTGAGTTCTTGATTTTGTAATCGGTGTACGGAGATAAATCTTTCGTAAGGACAGCTATATCTCAACAACAATTATTTCAATGGTGAAAATGAGATTTCTTTGACCACAGCAAATATTAACTTTTTATCTTTGCTTTGTCAATTTTACTGGATAATATCATCTAGCGCTATGCATGATTTAATACCTAAATATGTAAAATAAGATGCATTTCAATGGAAATTCTGCTCTTGCGCTTATAAAAAACTTACATATTTACAGTAACACAATATTTAACATTTCTTTGAAAAAAGATATAAACAATTTTATAAAGGTTTTCAAAACTCAACAAATATTTAATTGTCAAAATTATAAACGAAAATGTAAGAAGAACCTAGAATATTACGAATTAAATCCAAAATAAGCCTGATAAAATTCTATAAAGAGATCGGAAATGTATTGGACGGGCAAGAAACGTAACGTTGTCAAAATGGCGTCGGTCAAAACTATCTTGAATAAATCATAATAATTCCAGAATAACAGAATACCACATATACTGAACACAATATATTTCCACTGAACAGTCCAAATACAAGATGTTCCTCTCGAATAATATCTGAGTGTAACAGAAAATACGACTGCAGATTTAGAACAGGAACACAAGAAATTAGAACGACTCCAGAATAGGAATGATTCTAATTGCTCAGTTTGCTGCTGATATACACCTTCTATTACGACTATCTTTCACAACATACACACGCGACACATCTTACTACTGACTTTATTCCGAATATGCCTATTAATTTACCCTATCCCAACCAACGGAAAGTTTATGAATTCTTTTAGAACTGTCAAGACCGCAACAGCCAATTAAAATTAACCTAAGTTTTCATAAAGTGTTATTATTAAGTTTATTATTAGTAACTGTCAACATATACGTAAACATTTATTTTTAGTTTCTTTGTAATGTCGCGCTCTTCACAGACCATGGTCATTTATGTAATCTCTAACTAAAGATAGTCTGTACATAACAGGTTTATAATTACTTTTATCAAGAGCATTGTAATTTTTGAAAATGTGACTACTTGATTGTATAGGTTTGTTAGTTATTTCTTTAATATGTCCCAAAAGACTGCATCATCTACTTTTAAGAGCATAGCATAAATTTGATCCCTTCCTGTCGGTTGTTTTTACATTTAAACTTTTATCATTTTGCGCTCTTCTTCTTGGTTATCTGCTTAAATTGAAGAAGCTTATCCTTGTTAATATTGTCCTTAATAGCCCCGATATTCATGGATAAAAGGATCAAATTGAACATCCTTACCAAGTTCTAATGCCACATTTACATGCAAATTATTTAAGATTTCACATATTTTGCTGTCATTATTTAAAATGTACTATAAGTGAGATGATCATATGACTTATCTTGACATACAGAACATTTATTAGAAAATTATGGATTTATAATTGACTAGAAGCTCCTAGTTTTCGTGCCCCTGCACATTGCTATACATGTGTTTGTTTCCTATAGTTCTCCCAGGCTTTTTAATGATATGAACTGAGTTTATAGTTTAAACAACATATGTTTAGCATATATTGATTTCCTTAGTTCTCTGTTCACATAAGGTAATGTTTTTTATGTGGTTATGTTTTATTGGAGCATATTTGCTATAACATTTAACATAATTTTTCAAACTTAAAATTATCAGAGTTGACATATTCTGAGTCAATACAAGAAAACATGATAGTAAATATAGTCAGTTTGGTAGTCATTTACACAGTCAATCACACCAAAATGTTTGAGACTTCTAGATGATGATATTTCCTTATTGCAGACCTTGTTTATCTTAGGTATTGCTAAAATTACTTGTAATTTTCTTTATTTTGGTATGTGATTGATGTGCGTAGTTATTAACATTTTTCAAGTTGGCCCCTCGTCACAATGTATAGATTACAATTTGGGGCCATGATCAAGGTTGGTGTGTATATTTAATATTTCTTATTATCTTGGATGTAATAATGACAAACGTCTGGGTAATTGACTCACTGATCAGTCGTATGATCATGGCCGTATGATTCATTGTTGATAAATAGCGAAGAAATGGTTAGAACAAATACCAGCACGTAATTCATTTTTTTTGTAGTGGGTTCAGTAACAGTTGTGTAACAACTTCATTTGATTATTTTATGAAACTAATGAAGAAATAGCCAGCATAATATTTGGGGCCTTCATAGTGCAAGAAACATTTTTTTTTTTTTTTTTTTTTTTTTTTTTTTTTTTTTTGCACTCCACAACTTTAAAACTCTTTGAGAGATGTTAATGAAATTAAGAGGTTAAAGTGCAGCTGAGGGTGAATTTTCTTGCAAAAAATGTTGGGACATTTATGTATATCAACTGATTAAGTACTATAGAAAAGGCAGCCATGGGGTAATATGAGGTACGTAGAGGTTCTCATTATGGAGTACGAGCTCTCTGAAATCTTCGTACGTAGGGCAACGAGTCTATCGTCTCCATATTGAAATCCCGCTCGGCAGTGATCGTCAGATCCCGATCGAGTAACATACATAATTCCGGTGACCGAAATTTGCATAATTATATGCAATATTGTAAACACTGAAATTGATGACGTAAAACACAACCACGCTACGAGACCGTGAAAAATGTCAACAATGGTGAGTACGATCTTCTCCTGATCTCGTTTCTTTTCTCCTTATCCTTTTTTTTTTCTAATATTAATTTTGAGAGGAAACATTGAAATGTATGTAGAAATACTTTTATAGTTATATTTAAAAGTTTTTGTTGTACAAGAATGATTTAAATCGACGTGCTTTGTATAGTATTGCAAAAACCCACAGGTACTCGATTTCTTGCATAGTACTCGCACTCCCTCACGTCCCCAACACTCAATTTTTAAACGAAAAGCATCTAGGATATTTAAAAATGCTCAACACTTAGTAATTTTATTATTCAATTTATAAATTCTAACGAGATCGTCACCAGTGGACAACTAACACTCATCTTCCTGGTGTTTCAAAGAAAGCGGAAAAGAATTCGTGTTCTGCTTTTCCAATACTTTACATACAGAATGTTTAAAACCACAGTTTGATTAAAATCTGCTACTGGAGTATGGAATCCACGTCCAAAACTTAGGGCCAGATCATTAAAAAGAACACACACAAACGTACAGTCACTTGTCACTTGAAATTTACCACCGTTTTATTCTTGCGCATGTTTATTGGGTATTATGTACACTGAGTAAATAGACACTGAGACTTTGCTTTGGTGCCCATTCGAGGAAACTCGGAACCCTTTTTAAATTTTGGACCCCACCCAACACCCAACACTTGACCTGATCCAGCCCAGAAAACTTCCATCAAATCATAACCTGGTATGTATTAATTTCTAATTCTCAATTAGCACTATATTCCTATAAAGTTTGATAAGTAATCATGAATACATTAGTTGTCAAATTATGAAATACTTTTATATATTAAAATTCATTAGACCACAGTAGCAATTATAATGTGTAACAGAAAAGATACACACTGAATGATAAACTCAAATGCAGAAACTTTGTTATTACCCAGACTGAAATCAGCTCACTTTCAAGTTGAAGTCCAGAGAGACCTTTAAGAGGGAGAAGATGGACGCGGCATGGAGCAAGAATCAGAAGGGGAAGAGGAGGATGACTTGCTGTGCAGCCTGAAAACAGAGCTGATCAATCTCTGCACATAGTTCAAACAAGGCAGACAAGAATGAGGGTAATTGTTTATTAATATCTTGCAAAAACAAGTATTGATACATACTGAAACATGTTTGGTACTTGGCAAGGACTAATATATACAAGTCGGTAGTGTTTTCACAACTTAGAAAATACATACTTGTAGGATTATTTATTTTAAAAAGCAATGTATGTTTAAACTGCTTTATTTTTGTTGCTACTCACCACCCCACCCCAATATCATTTGATAAAGGAAGTCCATGCACAGATACCGTAGAAAATACAGAGGCCATATGATTTATACGGCCACCTTATATAAACCCAACATGGTAAAAGTAGTATGGAGTCAATCTCATAGAGTACCCCTTTGCATGATGACATACATATAATTGATATGAAACTGAATACAAAAGGTTTTAACATAGGTTACGTAAATGTACAAGGTATAGTGGGGAAAATAGACCAGATTAGTTTAATGTTGTCTTCTAAGGAAAATAATATACATGTTTTAGGACTCACTGAAACCAAATTAAATGCTAACCGCAATGATAATCTATTTCACTGTTAAGGCTACAATAAACCATTACACAGGGGCAGAGAGACAGCAGGGGGAGATCTTGTATACATTAGAGAAGATGTCAATGCAGAAAGGCGACCTGACATGGAGTCACATGAAATTAAGAGTATTTGGGTGGAAATTTCTCAAAATAATGCAAGACCATTCCTAGCTGGTTTCATGTATAGTCCTCCTTCCTCCAAAGCAATTTGAAATGATAATTTATGAAACAAATATAAACTGTTCTTGCACAGGAGAAAGAAACATATATACTCAGCAGTGTAAATAAGGACCTACACAATGCTCAAATAAGAAGTAACTGGATGGATTTTATTGAATCATTAGGCCTAGTCCAGCTGGTAAATGAGCTCACAAGGGTAACAGACATATCAAGCACTCTTGTTGATCGCATTTACACCAAACTACCAGACAATGTGATTTACATTAATGTGCCAAATGTTGGTCTTAGTGACCACTATCATACTTTTTTGGCAAGAAAGGTCAAATGCAAGAGAAACAGACAAATACACACAAAACTATCACTTACAGATCGTTCCAAAATTTTCTCAATGACCTATGTAAAGTTCCATGGAATATAATCCAAAATTTTGATGACATGAAGCTCTGAGAATGGATTAACTTATTTATGGATGTAGTCTCTAAGCATGTACCACTGAAAGTACATGGATTAAAGTATGAAATCAAACCTAATTGATTTACTACTGAAATCCTAGATGCTATGAAGACACAAGACCAATTGAAGGCTATGGGAAACCATTTACAATATAATGTATAGACAAATAGAATAACAAGTACGATTAAAAAGGCTAAAAAAACTATTATCAATCAATGCTTAAAAACAAAAAAAGCAACACAAACTCTATTTGGAAAGTCTTCAATGAACTCATTGGGGGTAACACATAAAGATCAGACAAATAAAATTTACTCGCTTCTGGTAAATGACACCAAAGTGACTGATGATACTAACATTGCAAATGTTTTCAATGATTTGTGTCACCAACATTGCCACTAAGTTAAAAGAGCCAGTGATAGAAAAGAACTTCAATGAACTGAACAAGTTCTGCAGCAGCAACATCCCTAAGGAGGCATGTCTCTCTATCCCACCAGTATAAAAAAAAAAAAAATGTTAAAAAAAATTTCTCAGTAAACGTGATAGCAAGAAAGCTACAGAACTTGATCAAATTGGTCCACCACTCATTAAACATTCTGCCTCAGCTATTTCAGATAGTATAACATTCATAATCAATTTAAGCATTGCAACCTCATCTGTCTCCAGAATTTGGAAACCTGCAAAAGTAATGCCCTATGCACAAATCTGGTTTAGGAATGATGCTGATAACTACCAGCCAATATGAATACTACCAAAACTTCTCGAAATTGATGGAAAAAATATGTCCATGACTCGTCCATGTCATATTTAATTACATACTTGCTGTTACACCCTAATCAATCAGGCTTTAGACAGAAACATTCATATAAGACTGCCTTGATCTCTGTAACTGATATATGGCTTCAAGCACTTGATCAAGGTCAATAATAAGATCTGTTTTTGTAGATTTCAGGAAAGTTTTTGACATGGTGGATCATGAAATCCTTTTGAAGAAACTGAAAATCTATCAATGTGATGAAAGCACAGTTAGATTGTTTACTTCATACTTAAGTGAGAGAACACAACATGATTATATAAAAAATGTTCTGTCTGAACCTAGAACAATTAGATATGGAGCACTACAAGGTTCAATTCTAGGTCCATTACTACTGATATTATTTATTAATAGCCAACCCCTTTTTACTAAGGGACTCAATTTCATCTACAGATCTCTATGCAGATGACACAACATTGTCAGACATCCAAGGCACAAACTATACATTTCTTTACAGGATGCCCTAAACAAACTGGACAACTGGTGCACATGCGATGGTATGGTGGTAAATACTGGTAAAACTAAAATATTATTTATCTCAACACGGCAAAACAGAACAAATCTTGGTAGTGATGAGATAAGTCTGACATGGAAGGATACAAATTTGCAAATGATCTGTCATGATGGACTACTTGGTGTTTTGGTAGATAATAACCTATCATGGACTCAACATATCAAACATATGAGTAAAAAAGTTAATTCAAGTTTATGGCTTCTCAGTAGGATAAGGCATTTTCTCCCAAAAAGGTGCAGACAACTATTTTACAAGAGTTACTTACAGACCTATTTAGACTACTGTAATACAGTGTGGGGTAATTCAAATGATAAAAACATAGCAAAGCTAGCACGTCTTCAAATAGCATTCAAGCTAATATCAATCCAGAAAGAAAGCAAGGAAAATTTAGCTGGTAAGTTAAAAATATTGCCTATTAAAGACTGAATCCAGTTGAGAAAAGCCAAATTAATGCACAGGATATCCTATAATAGTGCTCCTGAATATTTACAATCACTATTCCAGTGCAGGCTACCTGGTAAAACTCTCTACCTGCGATCCATGTCTAACAAACAGTATAAAATTCACAAACCAAATAAGGAATTATTCAAAAAAAGTTTCCAGTACTCTGAAACTTTCCTCTGGAATAGTACTCCAATTGACATTAGAAATGCCAACTCTTATTTCCTTCTTCCAAACTCAATATATGCAGTGGCTTCAGAGATGCAGTTAAAATAAATTCTTTTGCATGAGGGCCTCAAGGTAGATTAGTTCTTCAGCTAATTGTGTTACCTTCTTTAAATAAAGTCATTATTATCATATATTTTGTCTTCGTCAGGCACTATACTTATGGTATAGGGCTATTGGTTTAGGAGTCAAGCAACCATATGTAGCAAAATAAATAATGCTTGTGGTACAATTTTAAATTCCTGTGGCAATAAAAATATAAACTAGCTAACATCATTTCATATATAGGTAAAAGTGATCTACACTAGTGGCACACAAATATTTAATACTGTTAAGGTTGACTTGCTCTTGTTCCAAATTAAATAATAAATTTTTTATTTTTATTTTTAAAAAAATACAAAATGGTAACAAAAAGTCTATGCAGTCTTACTTTGGAGTTCTTGCAATTAGACCTGACTAGATTGCATTTTAAAAAAAAAAATTAGACCTGTACAAAATTCATATATCCATTTAAGTCCTGTAAAATAAATACTATACTTTTATTCTTCTGTTTTAAATATAATGCATGCCTTGAGGTGTATTTCTAAAGCACAGAAATATGTTAAGATAATACTATATATGCACTATCATGATAAACATAAGGACTTAATAATCCTAAAATGTTTTATTTGTCCAGAATTTAGACTGACATGAAGGCTTGCAAGAAACAGAATTTTTTTCATATTGGATCTAACATTTTGGGTAAGAATTTTAATTGCCCAGTCTGCTTGGCATTCAGTTTTTCCACCTTTGAACTGGTGAATACTGCAAATGATTTCTGCAATAAAATATTTACTTTATGCAATGGCAATTTTGAAACTTCTTTAATTCTTTCAATAACTTTTATGTATTATTTAAGCATGTTGTTGCTAAAGCTTAAAGTTTTTATGTACAAAATATATTTAT
>JAECUM010076867.1:0-13535 GCA_016617855.1 Megalonaias nervosa
GACCCCCCCCCCCCAAAAAAAAAAAAAAAATATCAAGATGACGTGACTATATTATCTGATTGATGATAGCTACAAATTCTGGTAGGTTTCTGTTTAGTAATGAGAACAACACAGATTGGAATCAAATCAGTTTTCTTTTTCCTTTTGATGGACGATCCATATCATATCAATGTTTCAATACGTTCATTTTGGTACAACTTATTACTTTGAAATCTAGATATGTGTAAACATTTTAGAAACGATTCATGCATACATATGCATTTGACAATAATAAAAAAACCAAGATCATCTGTTAAAAGCACGGCGACTTGTAGATACATGGAATAGAAAACATACAATATCATGATAATTACGACCCGGACCTGGTTGCCGCGGGGAAAAGACTATAAATCTATCAGTCTTGTTTGCCTTAGATCCCTTGAAATTACATGAATTTGGATTGGATGAGCGCTGTTAAGGCGGGGGAGGGGTAAGCCTAAGAGGGCTGCCAAAGTGTGATATAGGGACGGGGAGGGGAGTTTACAAAACACGTCGGAATTCGGAAAAGGGTTGTCAGGCGCAGGTAACGTATACTCATGTAAAAGCATGTGTGATCAGATTGCGAATTTCAACTGACTCGATATTTACCTGTCCATTAAGATTTGACATCACCCACCTAATAACGAAAGTCTTGGTTTGTTTTCTCTATGATTTCATTTATCATTTAAAGTAAATAAGAGTTCACACAATCACCTTTAACATCACATTTCAACGAACTGATCTTTTCGATTGACCTTGCGTTATATTACATGAAAACTGCAAAAGTTGTTTGTAGGATTTATGGTATATAGTATTGATTTAAACGCTCAAGCTGCCCATGTATTTCCCTCTATCTCAGCATGTGTAACGAGAGGATACCGGCCAAACAAAGGTTCCTTTACTAGTGTCTTTTGGAAACGTAGGAAGGGTGGCAATGGGGTACCCATTTATACTAGCTTAAACAAAACAAGGGAATTCTATTAATGCTATTATTATTTAACAACAAATAAAAAATTTAAACATTGCCTTAGAATATATTTGACAACGAAGCAAGTGAAGGTAATACTGGAGGGTTGTTTATACTTTGATGGTGTTCAAAGTCGAGATTTTGAACCAGCTGGATGGGTTATAAAGGGTGTCTAACACATTCTGCACCTGAGGTTTGGCTGGACCAATAGGTGGAGCATAGTTACTTACTTGTATCTAGCAAATTGAGGAAAAACTGAACACCCGCCTGTTGATCTCGTGATGAGCGGTGTTGAAGTCTAACGAGCCTCCATTACCAGCCAACTGTCATTTGTAGGTAAGAAATCAGTTGCCAAATTTAATTAGTGGCGAAAATCTTCAAAAGGTTAATTTATCACGCTTTTTGTAGACAAAAGTGTGTAGATACGAAATCGGCTCCTACAGGAAAATTTACTGGAAAATTTATTCCAGCCGAATTCATGAAATATACCCTTAAAAATCAAATAAAAAAATAAATTGTCCCAATTACCGACTCTATAACCTGCCGTGACTAAGCCTCGGTTTGCTGTTATGCGTGATGTCATTCTAGAACACGTTAACCAACCACTAATGTATACTAAATGCATGGTTATATAAATAACAAATGACGGATTTTGTGAAATATAGATTCACAAATCGTGATAAAAGCAGACAATGGCCTTGTTATCCTATTTTTTTTTTAAAAATACAAATTTTCAAAAGGAAGGAAGACACGGAAAATAGTGATCTTTAAGCCGTGGAAAACCGAAAAGTATTGTAAAGAACAGTCAGTCTAATTTTGTCCTCAGATTTAACACAAGCAATCAAACCATCACAAATCTTTTCGAATGATTCAAAACAGGATTTAGACGAATCATTTGGCAAGTTATCGAGGTAAAGGAGACAGCTAGCGAGCAAGTGAGCGAATATGTTTTGTGTGCGTGCCTGTGTGTGTGTGTGTGTTTGTGTGTGTGTGTGTGTGTGTGTGTGTGTGTGAGAGAGAGAGAGAGAGAGAGAGAGAGAGAGAGAGAGAGAGAGTTTTATGATTGTTAGTACCGTTATTAAAGCAGAATAATGACTTAGATCAACTGTAAATATATTAAAATAGTTTAATTACCTCTTGTTGATTCGTCATTTCCCTTAGTTTCTATTCCACATTAATTTTCATGCGCCGGTACGTGAAGGGCTTAGCGTACATGTGAATGGCGTAGCTAACCAATGGCTTGTAAAGCTCTCCTTTCTTCATTAAAACCATCTTTTATGTTTAAATCATAAGTGTGTATGATATTGATCTAATAAATGTGAAGAAAAATAGAAACTAAAAAAAGAAAACAATCAACTTATCAATATGCAAAGGTGACTGTGAATAGCCACAAAAGGCATAGAACTACATTTTGTAGCGGACACACTCGGGGATGTGAGGAATTTATTCACTTGGTCAATACACAGCTGCATGTAGTAAATCTAAACTCCGTTCAAAGGCAAATATATGTATTTGTATGTGATATAAATAAAAGCATTGTTTCCTTTTAATGAAATATCGTGGTATATCATTGATACAGCGTACATACAATACATATATTCTGTGTGTGTATGTGTGTGTATATATATATATATATATATATATATATATATATATATATATATATATATATATATATATATATATATATAAAACATTCAGTATTGTTCCTTAATTAATTAATGTAATGATGTTAGAATTCAACAACGGGGGATAGAGACATAGCTGGTGTATTTCTGTGTGATTTAGATTTTTAACATAGCTTTGGCAGTTTATTGTGAAGTCTAGCACTGGGGCATCATGTCGCAAACATGTATCATCATGTCCCACCCAGTCATATTATCCTGAACCAGGCCGACCAGTCCTAGCACTAACATCTTAATGCCGAGTGCAAAGGGAGGCAGCTGCTAGTACAATTTTTATAAGTCTTTGATATGACTCGGCCGGGGTTAGAACCCGTGACCTCACGCATGCGTAGCGGACGCTCTAATCAATAGGCCACCGGAGCGGTCAATATAAAGATCTATGTCAATAATCTGTAATAAATGTAGTCTCTTTTCTTTTTGCATGACGCATATAGGCTTTTTAACGAGTGTCCGAGGATTGACAAGTATGGTAATAGGGTGGGAGTCTTGATTATCTCCAAGCTATTACCCAGGGTCTAAGGCCTTGAGGCTTTGAGGATTAGGGATAGACTCTAGGACTAATATCAGCTGCATATATAAATTCGTCTTTTTATGGCCAGTTATTTTTATGTTGCCTTGTATATTGACAAAGGACTTCATATTCCCATAATACTGGGAAGCATGCACGAACACATACAACTCCAATTCATACCTAAATGTATTTGATTTAAATAGGCAGAACAAGAACGCTTTATTTTATAACCCTGTCCTTCCCTAAAAATAGAAGACTGCATCGGACATAATTATTATCTACTTGACGTACAATTGGGTCCCAGTATGCAGTCTTTATAAATATATTACCCCAATTGTATTTTGTACTATATCCATTTCACACAAGACCAATTTGATGAAAATTCTGTACTAACTAAATCTTCTGAAAATGTGCATATCTCTCTGTGTCTATGTCTGTCTGTCCATATACTATCTCTCTCTCTCTCTGTGTATATATTCCAATTCCTGATATATCCTTGTATCGTTTATCGGAAGATTCCTGCACTTTGAATCAATAATCAGTTCTTTTCTGATTATGTATGATTCTACTTCCTATATGGACTCAGGTCATAGTTATTACTGCCGGTTCAACACCCAAGAATGTTGTCCCATTCTGTTTTTAGAGAATTGTTTTCCTGTCACATTTTGTTGGTGACACAAGAGTTATATTTAAGCATATTTTGGTATTGATTTAAAAGTAATTATTTATTCTGTAGGATATGACCATGATGATTTGGTTGCCTGTGTGTATTTCAGCGACAGAGCACAGTGAGCAACGAGGCACCGATGCTGATCAGGAAGTGAAATCTGTGATCTATTACACTCTGTATTGTTTACAGTACAGCCTCTGAAAAAATGCCTATATAATCTATGACAATAACTTCACCATAAGTTCATCTGCAAAGAACATTAAATTAGCATGGTTTTACGGATTTGGATACAGTGGAAAGTTCGATACTGAGAAACATAGGTTGAGACTATACCAAGACAAGTTCCAGTTTTGATTCCATTAATCCGATGTTTTGTGACTTCTATTGTCTGGTACATTGATTCAGGATATGTTGGTCTGTATAGCGAATAGGTCTTTGCGAGATTACTCTCTTCAAAATACTTGCGTGTCATATTTCTTTTGGAAGTGAAACAGTTCTTTTCCAGGTGAAGTGATCATTAGTTGATTTTGATGTTGTGTGAAACAACTCCTATAAAATATATGTCTCAAGCGGTATGTAACAGTATTTTCACAAAGCAATGAGTTCGTCAAAGTGGAGATGGAAACCAAAGTTCTTCCTGTACGTGACAAAGCTATGGTCAAGTAAAATTCCATATTTAACTGAGGAATGAACTGTGATTTGTTGTTTTACGTTTAAAAGCAAATTGCAAAAAGGAACCACAATTAATATGACAAAACGAGAGCGGAGGAACAAAACAAAAGGAAAACAAGAAAAGACACCAAATGATGAAACTAACAGCTGATGAAAATTACAGGACAAATGTACAAGCCACAAAATTTACCATTAGGAAGAAAAATAATATTAAATATGATAAACTTGAACAATTGAAATAAATAAATCAATGGTCCACAGTTTTGTTCATGATGTTTTGACATTTAGTGCTCATCTTTAATTTCCAAGCATAGAGAATGGATATAACAATTCATTATGTCCATTTTTATCCATCAGTAGGTTTCGTTACTAGTATATTGCCTTTTTCAGTAAAGTTGATCAAAATCTTACCATCCATGTTTTAACTTGCATTCTATTATTAAAATGCGCAAAAGGATCGTATTTAAAAACCTGCTGGAAAGAAAAATGTGTCATTGCTGTTATCTTTATCAAAGTGTGACAGTTTGACATTTCCAAAAAGAAGCATAAAGCAATATTTTGGAATCTACAGCTGGCCTCACGCCATAATTAGCTCCGCTCGAGGTTGACCAAACTCAGAAAGATATTTCGAGAAATAAATATACCATGTTCAATGATGTGTTTCATAGCTGACGTTTTTTGAAATGTTTCAACCTCTTTTAATAATAAAAGGTAAGGCTGCAAAGTTAAAAATGCGCATATTGTTAAAATTGTACGCTGTTCAATGAACACAGCAATATGTAAAATGTCACCTAACTGTATGTCATTCAGACGATTTTTGTTGCTTGAGTTAGTCTCTTTACCCTATTAATGCCAGTTTATTTCTGATGAGGCTTTCAGAATCGCATACCGTAAGGAAAATGTAATTTACAAGATTCTATCTGTTATAGTAACAAATAGTTCATAATAAATGATCATTAATAGCACAGAAGTAAAATCAGTTCCGTTTGATGCAAGCTCTGCAGAATAATGACAAAAGTCTATTGAAACTATTACGGTTTGCTTACGTTCTTTCCCGCTCAATAGTCGTTTTATATGAAATCACCATGTATAAGTCTTACACGACTGACAGAAGACAAAGCTATTTATGACCACCCAACCTCCTACCCCCCACTGTCCGCTATAAATGTGAAGCCAAGTTAGAGGCAAAATAAAACAGAGATTTGCACCCGACCACCGGATCAAAAATGATCGTGGTAACAACCAGTACTGGTGTTTGACTAAACAAGATTATAATAGGAAAGCCTCATTGTGAGTCTTCCACTAGAACACCCGTCCTTTTAGTCCGTCTCGAAATACGGTTTGATCTTATTATTCTATGAAATCTGTGGACAGAATCATCGATGTTTAACACAGAAATAAACCCCCGATGACAAGGTTATCTATGTGCCATTTGATCAAATATCTCACCGCAAAACTATGCATGTTAATCTAAATCAAATCTAACTGCCAGATATGTCACTTTAATAGCCACTATTTATATTACTGGTTCACATTATATTACAGCTATATTGATACAGATATCTTGATGACGTACTTAATTCTGGTTAGGATGATAAAATCCAGATGAAAATTACACAAATGTTTGCTTGTAATGACCGTTTTGCCATGAACACGGTGAGTGTTAGCTAAGCCGGAAAATAATTACAGACTGTCAAGTGTTGTCTCATTTTAGAATCTGAAAGAAAAATACTTTTGTATGAAGCACGGCGATAAGAAAGAGTCGATGAGAGACTCACAGGAGGGGTGGGGTGAGGGTTGAACAGATAAAAATACGTAAGGAGTAATCCTATCGAGGTTCAGTCTAAGCTCGGTATGCACACAAATTACACTGGTTTGATATTAAAACTACAAGGGAAACAATCACCCATTTTTCAATGTTCAATTTAATCAAATGAACGATTCTCTTTGCCAACATATTTCGGTCACATATTGTTATATGTTGTCCACTACCTTCATTACGATACAGGTAAAGATTATTGCGTGATGCCTACGGTCAAGCAGCATGAAATCTTCCTACTAACGTTAATCAAATACAGTTCAACTTACTTTTAAATAAATATAGATCGGAGAGGATTTTCTATATTTACTAGTCAAACTGGTATCATATACATCTATTTGAAAGAGCTTACTACCAGAATTTTATTGTCAAACTTTGTCATTTTCTGCTCAGCTGATTTTCAGGAGATGCCTTTTTTTCTATTTGTTTTTAAAAATGTGGTTATATTTGATGGCGAGTGGTTTCATTAGACTGAAAGGCCTCAAAGTCAGGATAATTTCTGTTACATTTGAAAAAATTCTTTTTTATCGTTTTTTTTTTTTAGAAATAAATCGTTAAAAGTTTCTTTCCTGTTGATAACGGTGGCCACATTTGGTTTTAGATCTGCAAAGTAATCTTTTATTGGCAAACCCCGTTATGTCTACAATACACTGTCGTTACAAGAGAGTGCTAATTATGATGTGGTTAAGGAATCTAGCTAGAAGGGTTGTAAGCTGGTACCTGAGGCATATCGACATAGGTTGAAGAATTGTAGAAAAGAAACTGAATAAACCCCATTTCGAATTTGCATGAAGAAGAGGAGAATTATTTAAGAAGTGGTGCTCAGCCAAGAAGGTTGAACAAGATTACAATAACCTCAGACAACACGTTAATAGAAGAGTTCAAAGCGCTGTCAAGACCTATCTTGATGAGCAAAAGGTGAAACGCTGGAAAATGCTGCTCGTACACCTTACGTTTAGTCATTGATTCACAAAGTTTCATTTGGCAATAAAATTTTCCTCTCAGCAGGTATTTGGTAAAATCTCAATCTTTCTCAACTTTAAGGAATCAAACTTCTAATGTGACTGAACGGAAATCATTATCTCTTCCTACGCGCACTTATTGCAAGAAGAAAGGGCATGTTATTTATGATTGCTACAGGTTCAGAAATAAGCAATATAATAAAGACAGAGCTATTCCTATTGTTATAAAGCAAAAACAAAAAATAACCCAATGCAAAATTGCTTTAGAAAATTATTTATTTGCTGTAGCTACAAGAAGTTTTTATTTAGGACGATTGCTGCGGTTACCGTGATCTAACCTTTTCAGTCCTCACTTTCCGGGTATATGGGAAAGAGAAAGTGCATTCTTTTCTATTTCACCCAAAATAAAATATAAGGTAAATTATGGATACGATTGCTGGAATTAAACTATTTTCCAATACCCTCTTTGTAGATAGCTACAATGGAAACAAATCTAGTATGCTCATGTACTGAAACAGTAGGAACAGAACAAGTCCAGTATACAATTCACATATAGTGAGGAGCAACTGTTACAGTTGAACAATGTGGGCATCATCTTACAAAATAGAAAAACAACCTAAAAACAATGACATTAAAAATAAACGTTCATAAACCTAAGTGACGATATTAGATGTTGGTTCACATCAAACGCATAACTCTGTGGGATATTTTGCTAGATACCAATACAGCATCAGTTTGAGCCAAACATTTTTGTCATGAATATATTTTCACATCACATCAAAATCAGTGATATTGATACGTGTACATTTAGATAAATGCTTTCAGCCCTACCCTATATTTGAGTTACCTATCGAGGCTCCGAAAACAACGTTTCATGGGCGATTACGGTATCTTCAGTAATACAAAATGGCAATCTTGTTGTCCAGATTTTAAAAAAAATCCATAGAGGCCTATTGGCCATGCAAGAGTCAATTTGGATAAATTAAAATAAAAAGAATTAAAGAAACAAAGAAAGGAAAATGAAAAAGAGAAACATATGGGCTCTCGTACAGCAAGTTGTTGTATATTATAAACAAATGTCTACTGATATTGGGCTGCGGGAACTGACACTTGGAAAAATAACTATTTTAAATAAAACTGACAATCGACATTTTGTAATTATAAACCTGTAATATTTCCCAACAGAATCATGACATAATACGGTTGCACATTGACATGCGGGAAATACTAAAAAGGGTTGTACTCTGACAGAAAAAGATAATTCAAGCATGGACTGGGTCAAGAGAAATTGCACCCAGAATAGTATAGGTGGATATATTGAGCATCACAGCAAACAACAGCGGATACTTTAGGACTGCATAATCATAAATTCACCATTGTCTCACTGAACACAAGTTTTGCTTCTACTTTATCTCCTCGAAATTTGGAAGAATATAAAAGTGGTTTTGCTTTCCCTTTTTTTCTAATACCTGAAGTTTCTCATTATGCGTGGATAATCATGTAAGACATGCATTTTATTTTCCTCCCTGAAGTAAACTTGAAATCTTAACTTAAAATTCTATTCGCAAAACATCAAGCTGCAATTTGAACTAAATATTTTGAATTTGATCTACAAGTCATATCACTCAAAAACTAAAATTTCCATATCAAAAATTAAAATTAGATATTAACTTTGAAAATTTTGGGATTTTGCGATTAAAGTTGACATTTCAACGCTTGCAAGTCAAAATGCGGAAAAAATGAACATAATTAAAAAATGTACATACTATAATATAATCATTCACAGTTAATTTTTATTACTATCATTACAGCAAAAGATTTATTTTGGAAGCATGATATATATTCCTCCGAGAAGCCATAGGACGAAAAAAGAGTTGACATCGTATTTATAACAAGAATCCTACGCTTCTATTTTCCCGTTATCTATAAATGTCTACTCACAGACCCGCATCCGGCACACTCGACACAAATGTCACAGATAGAGGCGTCTTTCAGCAACTTGGACTCGTACATTATAATTGCACTATTTCCTACAATAATAATAATAATAATAATAATCTGTTATTGAGCAGATGCTCTAAATATACATCTCTCCATTTATGTGGAATGACTGAATATGGTTAAAGTAATATTGAACAGACTGTAGTATTTAGTTCACAATAACATAGTTTTGGATTGTCAGAAACCCTTATCCAAAGTGGAGTCTAATATGCACAAATCGCACAAAAGATAATTGAAAACTTACGGAAATGATAGCAAGAACACCATTATTAAGTGAAAGTATAAGTTTGGTGGCAAAGAGCTCAAAAAGGTTTGAAAAGTGTTTGAGAAATGTTAAAAAGTCGGTCATTACAACCCAAGGTAGGTCCTCAAAATTGTAAGATGCACACCATTTAAATGTGATGCTAATAGGGGAATTAGTACAGTAGTTAAAACAGGGTAGGGAGGGCTGATACACACAAACAAGATCTCACACATGGTCGGACGGACGAAATTAATCTTATATACCGTCGCCTCTCAAGCGCGTTGTAATAATAATAATAATAATAATAATAATGATAATAATAATAATCTTTACTAATCCTTAATATTAACCTTTATTCTTCCTTTAAAATAGGCCACCGGCCCCGGATTACATACACGTATGAAAACTATGAGTTAACCACAAAATAAAATTTTTTTTAGATTAACACACTGACTCTGTAACTTTTACAAATTTTTCTAGATAAAGGGAAAAAACATATAGAATATTAATATTATTACTGATTGTCTGCATAACGTTATAGACCCTTATGTGATTGGCATAGGAAGGGAAATAGATATTTCTCAAATTATCATACATAGGACATTAAAGAGCAACGTGCAACTCATCTTACATATCTACACAAATAGGGCACAGTCTTTCCACATAGGGAACATTTTTAAATCTACTTATGTTTACCATTATAGGAAATATTCCATTTCTGAACATTCATAGTAAGCGATAACTCGGCGAAGAGTTTAAATGATATATATAATATTGACAACGCAAATCATTTCTGATCTTATTATAAAATTGACATCTTTCCATTGAACGTAAAACTCTGTTTAGTTCTCGTATTCTTGTATAAAAATATTTTATAATGTTTAATAATAATAATAATAATAATAATAATAATAATAATAGTAATTTTAGTAGTAGCAATAGTAGTAATGGTAGTTGTAACTTGAACAGCGTGAATAACAGTAAATTATAAGTCCACCATGGTACTAAGTGGACACTATTTGGGTATGATAACGTCGAAAAAGCACCGATGGATGGTTACAGGGACATTGATCGTAAACTGTCAACTTGTAAAGCAATATCTTTCTTACTTATTTTCCCAAAGGGCAAAGCAATAACTCATGAAGTTTTGTGTGTGCCGAAAACATGGGGAAGAAATTATTATGTGGGATAACATTGTCTTGTTCAGAACTGATATTACCACGACCTTCAGCTTTTGAGCCAAGAGCTCATTTTCTTCTCCGAAAAGCGTATCAGCCACATAATTTTCGTTCAAGTATATATTTGGACATTCAGTTACCTTATATAAAGTATCTTCCTTAATTAGGTCTTGTTAAACCTTACTTATGACCCTATGACACGAAAATCAAGAGATTTCTATTCCGATGTAAGTGCTTTTGCAAAGCTTGCTCCAGTTACCTTTTCCAGAACTGATACTAGTGTGCGGAAATCATATTGCTTTTTTAATCACAGTGACATTGAACCTTGGGACATTGGACCCAGTATCAAAACGTTTTGTTTTTACTATCAAGTGGTCTTGAACTAATGTTACGGTACGGAAGCTATTTTTTTTCTTCTTTGAGTCGCCATGAACCTTAGTCAACAACCCAAGAGTTAAAACGTTTACTTCTTCCTTTAAAGTGCAACCACTGACTGTAAAGAGCTATTACTACTACTACTACTACAACAACTACTACTAACAATAACAATAAACATACGGACGGTGAGTACCGAAATATATAAAGTCCCACTTTACGACCGGTAGTGATGTACACATAGCAATTGCTGGACCACTTTAACCGGTTCAATGTTAATTTTTAAAATCTCGTACAGGAATAAGAGTACATTTCGGGCCCATTCTTGTTTTTGTTTTAACAAAATGTCCTCTAGTCCCTGGGCCACTGACCCAGATAGAACTGGATCAATAGGGATAAAGCAGACACTTATTTATTACTCATAAGTGGAATCATAATACTCTTACCATCTCGCACTACTACTCTAATATTCGTGGATTACTCACATTTTCATAAAATAAAAACACCCTTGTGTCCATAAGACCATATGTTAATTTATTGATTGTGCATTGAATTGAGCGCAAAAAATTTCTTAACTGTTTATGAGGCAAGATAAATGTGATAGAAACACCCCCACCCACACAATACTGCATAGCTTAAGCATGCATCATAGGGTAGACGGAGGCTTTACAGCTACGGTGTCGTTAACGTTCATGAAATGCCAGATTTCACCGATCGATACAGACAAGCTATTACTTCAGACTAAAATTACGAAGTCTCGTAAAAGTAAACTAGCAGAGGACATTAAAGTGGTATATTTATATATTGATGTTAAGCACAACTAACTGAGTTGTTGGTAATTACTTGGATATAAAGTATGATCGTATTTCTTGTATAATGTAAAGAATGCAAGCCTATGTATCAAATTGCCGTTCGCTTGGCCATTTCTACATATGCAGCTGATGATCGCATATAATTCAAGGCAATTCACACCAGTCCTTTGCATACAAATACGTTAGTATGTTGACACTTCATCTTAGATAATAAAATTCAGTCAAGGATACTATAATAAAATAATCAGCGGTGATCCATGTTTTCTTAAAAGTATTCTCCCACTTTGTTATACTGTACAACATTTCAGAAAATTGAATCACGTGCTACTGACATATAATTCTTCAAAGCACCATGACCGAATAGGGCAAGAGAAAACGTTAGGCTACTCAGGTTTTAACCCGTCAATTAAGAGTTAATGGAAATAGGGCAGACCCTGTTGGCAACTTTTATAAATATACAATCACGTGCCATTAGCATGTAATTCTAAAAAATACCAAGACTGTTTTGTACAGGGGGAAATTATGATTAGCATTTCGTTTGACAGCTAATAATTAAAGGCAATTGTGAAATATCAGAGACCAAACTAAAATGAATGTATGTTCATGAGTCAAGCTCTTCAGTAATGGCTATATTAGCATATGTTTATGACAAATACATGTTAAGAGTGAACACCTGTCCAAAACGTGAACAGTTAGCTTATGGATGGAAATGTGATTGATATAAATGCAAATTTCTTGATTCCACGTATTCATATTATCCCTTTGCATTGATACCATACTTTCTGTTATGGTTGTATTTCCATGCACATACATTATCTTTCGAACACATGCAAATCCACCAATGGTTCCTCAAAAAAATACAACAACAAAACAAAAGCAACAAAATAAACAAGCAAAAACACAAAAACAAAAATGAAACAAACACTGATTTCCTGATATATGTAAGGAACTAATAAATAAAAGAGAACATACACTTCCATCATAAATCAACTGGCTCCAAAGCAGTAAATACACTTTTCAACTAGAAAGAAACTGAGACGTATTTATGAGCAAAATTTGAACAATACTGTCACTAATAGATATTAGGAGAAATGTACATGCGCACATATTTTAAAGATCTGTATTAATGTTTGAATGACATTCAACCATGTTTGTAGAAGATCACTATTATAACTACTCGGTACTTTGGTCTGTTAATGGTTGGCTAGACATAACCATCAGATTTTGAAACTGCCTACTCATGAAGTAGAAAATGAGTACATCTAATTTTACCAAAGACAAATACCTATGCATGTAATGAACAGAAGCTAAGGAATAATATCAGTGAACGTTTATTTGACATTTTTCATAACATATATAACATAAATACGCGAAACTGCAAGATGACTGTCTGCTACGACTGAATATTTTATACTATAACCTATAAACTTGCATCGATCTAAACAATAAATTCAGCAGGCACTTTGTTCTATTCCGCAAAATCTTTGCTAAGTAAGCGACCTGGTCATGCACATATTCTCTAAACATACAAACATTCAAGCTACATAGGTAGAATTATTGGTGTAATAGTTGTCCTGTACAAGCAGAAGGTGTTTATAAGGCTGAGAATGAAAGACTATAT
>JAECUM010076868.1:0-21436 GCA_016617855.1 Megalonaias nervosa
ATATATATATAATTTGAATCGGAAAATATAAGCAAGTTTTCTGAGTAATACAACCTTGGTAGTGCAGTACAAATCGGAACAAACGAGTTCATATTTCCCATACAAATGTAGAAACCTTTTCATTATATACTCATTTTCTTTTCTACCATAGGATTAATAATAAAAAGAATATATGTTACGTAGTCCCCCACTTTCTTTGGGGGTGGGTTGTAGCGGAAATTTGGTTATCGTTATCTAGAGGGTGATCGCCTTCGGTGTCACTGCCCGGATCGAGTAAATATCAATATAAAGTGTGAAACATATAAGTGGGATAGATAGAGATCTGAGCAGATATATAAAACTGAATGACACGAGCCCCCGTACATGAAAATAACAATTTTAATCAATTACATAAATAACCGTGACAAGGCATTACATTAGGAAGATACACTTCTTTTGAAATAAATCATTCACCGAATTTCAAAACACAAATATACTTATATAAATAGCCGATCTGTTTTAAAGGATAGAATTAGTTCATCATAGAATCAAGTGAACAAATCGAAGTCATTGCCTTGTACAACTTCATAACCTGATTATTTCCGGTTCATTCCAAATTCACTGTGACTGTTCTCCAACTTTTCTGTGACTGTTCGTCTTGGTCCTTTCCACTTCTCCCTTCTCCAAACTCTCTATTGTCTCGCCTTTTTCGGCCCTTGAACTTTGTGTGGGTAGGTGGATATGTAAGTACGTGATACGTAGATACTTCGATAGGTAGGTACGTGGATACGTCCCGTAGAGCTATTTCACCTTCCAAAACTAAACAAAGAAGCAACCTAAATCTTCTGTCAGATATCCTACTGGGAATAGATCATTACTCCCCCTCTCGTTATGTGAGATATAGTTCTATCGGAATTCAAACAGATACCAAAGGCTATCTGGTCAAACTAAACATGGCAGACCAGAAACAAACCTAGTTTCATAAGATTAATGTACTTCCTAACGGCTATTTCAACCTGACTCACATTAACATTCCCCGAGACATCAGTTCCGGTCTCGTCTCAATTACACAAATGAATGAATGAAATTCATTACATGGCTTAACTACGTTATTTCTAGCGAATACACACATTCAAGTCTCTAGCATATATGAAATCTCACTTCATGGTTTAACAACGTTAATTTCAGTCAATACGCACTCAAGTCTTTATCATACGTGAAATCATATAAGGTTGGTGAATTCACACGGATTCTCGTAACTCATATCAACTAAAGTAAAAGGCATGAAATTCTTAGATACATATTTTCCTATGACAATCAAGACGACACATTCAAACAATTCGTCAAACTTATATGAAGAATATCATTGTACGGATTCATATAGATGAACTCACACAGTTGTATTCATATCAAGAAAATTGATCTACGAATTTAAACAAATAAATTCATGCAAATATAAGCAAATAAATCAAACAAATTGTTATATTGATATCAATGAGTTACATGAGACTGGCGTAAAATACCTTGTATTTTCAAGCTTCGCTCGTTTCTACCGCCAAAATCGTGTCCGTTGACTTTCCAGACATCCGATCCCTTGGATAATTATTTTACGAGTGAATTTCTTCTAACATTTCGACCTGGGAGTCTCCTACCTTTATTTTCTCTTGCAGAAAAGTGTAGACTGACTAAACTTTTGTGATGGGACATATTAAAACCAAAGATTTCGTGTGGTAATCACGCTCCTTATCTAGCGTAACCAATCCGGATTAAATATCTTTCCCGCCTTTAATAACTAGGCGCCAAATTTGTAGTCTGCGTGACCTCTAAATTCCCAAACAACTGATTCTGGAAAATCTCAAATCTGACAATTCCGATACAAAACCGAAGTTAACCTTTTTCTTTCCAGTCTGTCTGACGGTTAAATAAACGAATTTTTAATTAAGAATCGTTTCTCTCCTGACACAGCCATTAACAAATCCGTGCATTATGGTGATTTTAAACAAGCGCCGGTCCCCATAAATCTAATTAATCGTTCACCTTCCCAAATTAAGGTGCTCTTCATAGATCGACAGAAATTTGCACCCTTACAATATACAACAAGAAATGCAGTAACTAAATTTATGATGTATTCCAAAATAAATACATAACATTCATTAATGCACAATAACGATTTAAATGCTCACACAGCGACGCTCAGCGTCCTTTGAACTTCGTCACGCTCTAAACATTAGTTTTAAAAAAATGTTGTTTTGGTCTATTAAAATTAAAATTTAGAATCATATTATGAATGAATGCTTACTGAAACAACTTTTCCAGTTGGTCATGAATAGATGGATTTATTTTTTTTCTGTCGATTCTACTCAATTCTACTATGGTGCTTGTGATTGACTGTATTTATTAGCTGTGTCAAATCCGCACAAAGTACGTGTGATTTGATCAAGTATGGACCCACCTTGAATCTGCATGTGTGTTTCTGTTCGGTCATTGATTGTTTGGAATGACGATGTGGCGAAACTATGAACTCTTTCAATTGAAATTATCAAAAAGACGCCACGGAATAGCACGTTCATTTCATTTTGAGAGCAGTAAGAAGAATGTTATTGTAGTTGCAAATGTAGTCATATTACAGAACAATTTCGTGGTGTGTAATCAAGTTTAAGAACCCATAACATAGCTCATGTAATTTGGATTTGCAGAACTACGAAAGTACATTGTGAGGAAATTCAAGATGCAAAAATGTTAATATAGTAACAGCTATTACCAGCTGAAGAAGTCATGTTTATGCCTGGTCACTTGCGTGCTCTTTGTAGGGACCCCAGCCATGTAACGACCTGTATTGCTCCTATCGCTGACCTAAATTCGAAACATTGTATCAAAACGTTAACGTGGAGAATTGCAAAGCAGCTGGTGTGTGACAGTCCATTCAGCAAGTGGAAATAAGAATTCTCCGTCGTCTTTGCTTTTTGGCTCCGAGGTCCTTACTTTTCTTCTAAAACCTTCAGTTGCATTTTTTTTCTCAAATTAAGTACTTTGACTTTTAAAATGGTATGTGTCTGATAGATATGCGACAGTCTTTGGCATCATCTTACTTTTTTATGATATTTTCATAGAAACATAGAGAACTGGTCATATTCTGAACCATTCCATTTAAGAAAAGTTACGAACATTTCTCCTACATAACTGTTTAAGTGATTAGAATGGTATTTTCAATACTGTGTCTCTCACGTTTGTTGTGGACACTGCGAATAATACATTTATTTGTTTGCTTGTTTGAATGTTTCATTTGTGACTCAGTAAACTCGTCCACATCGTTCACTTTATCATTCCTACTTTAAAATAGCGGAAAAAGCTTGTTTAGTTCATCCAGAAACAAATCCATTAAACCAAAAGCTTCAGCCCCTGCTTCATGTGAGTACACTGTTTACAATCAAAGTAATTCCTAAAACATTATGCTATTTTAGACACACTTGTCTGTGCAACATGGACCTGTGCCGTATGGAAAAATACTGCACAATTCTGATAATGTAAAGTTAATGGAGAAAACAGTGAGCATACACAAAATATAAATTATAGTTGAGATTTATCAACTTAGTTTTTAAATGGCCTGGATCTGTGCACAATTCATTTATGATAAAGAATTCTGGTTTGAGTGAGCATATGGAGAACCATAGAAATATGTGGATTGTTGAGGACCCACGGTACCTACTAGGACCCTGGCTAATGGCTCCCATACTCAAACCAAGGACAGCGGCAGAAATGAGGTATAATGATGCTCACTCAAAACTTTAGATGCTATGGAGAGGGCATTTGGAGTGTGCTAATCAAGATTTAGGTATAAGGTAATGTGTCCTGTGTTTTAAATGCTGTTGTGAAATATCTGAAATAATTCACTCCATCTGTAGAAAGAACGCACTAAATTCTTTCTCACTATGATATCTTAATGGAAAGTTTTATTGTGTTCATTTTGAAAGCTTTCCTTGATTAAAAATCATTTGAAACTAGAGATGACAATCTAACACAAATATAAATATGCATCCTAATTTTGTTGAAATAAAACATTACTAAGTAAAGAAATTAAGAGTCGAGAAAGAAAATCAAGAAGGACATACAATTTGGGTTCATAACTCCTGTAAATGCCATGCAATTCCTGAATGCAAACTGAAATGAATAGAGAAATATGTGCCTACTGGTAAATGGGTTGAACTCTAACAAATCTTGGAAAATGTATGGTGCAGAAACCAAAGTGACACATAGTCAGCAGCTATAAGTTCTCTAAATGATATTATTAAAGGTTTCTGTCAGTAGAATTGTAACAACATGGTGTTTTAAAATGCATTCTGCCAAATTATTTCATGCATATTCTAATTACAAGGTATAAAATTTCAAGCATAATTGCAACTCATTTTCATAAACCATGTCAAGTGAAATTTTGTTTTATTCATTTATATAAATGTAAAGCTTATTTGTTTCATTTATAGGTGTATGCACAAAACAGGAGGGCACCTACCCTTCCAGCCCCACAAAATATCTGAGGATTATCACAGTTGTCTTCAAACTGCTCAAAAAACCATTTATGAAAATATACTCATAGACTATGATAGTGATGACGATGAAGAGAATGATGATGAAATGATAATTGATGGCTTGTCAATGAAAGGCTGTTGGGGCGATTTTGAAACACATTTTCTTAATTGTGAACTACTTGCAAGGCAATGTTTAGTATAATGCTGATCAATTTGTCGTAATATTTTACTGGTTTTCATGTGTTTAAGGCTATGAAATAAATGTTCATATCATCAAGTCAATAATGGTCATTTTTAAAATACAAATTCTATTTTCTACACATAATTACACTTCCATTTGATAACTCAAAACGTCTAAACATTAACTAAAGTTAATGATTGGAGACACAGAGAAGTACGATGTAGTGTAATCATACTTTCTCTTCTTCAGTGAGTACATTTTCTCAAGAATTTCCAAATTGCTTCTTTTTATTTTAATTTCTCCACTTCAATCTCCGACTGTCTTATATGGCACGTACAAATTGTCTGGGTATCTACACACGGAGATAAATAATTGTATATTGATTGGTACAGTAAATATCGAAGAGAAACAATTTCAAAAGAAAACTAATTACAAGATATTAATGAAAACTTTTAAAGCACCCCTAAGATATGGACTGACAATTAATGTAACATTTAGGAATGCTTACAAAGGAACAAAACAGCTAATCGTATTGTTGTTTTTAACCTAATAATTAAACAATTGGTACCTCTCGTTATGTTATCCTCCGTCATAAAAACGTTTGTTGTCATATCTTTAATAGGTGCCAACTTTATGTTCCGTGTCGTTTGAGATCATGTATAGACTGTCGTAAGGAACGTAATCTATGTTGTTTCAGGCTTATGAAAGCAATTTCTGTTACTTATTTAGAAATTGTGAGACGGTTTCTGTGTGGGAGGCATTATTTTCTGCATTTGTAAGAAACTGTATTTGTACATTCTAGCGAGCCCAGCATTGGTGCTTGAGCGCCCAGTATTGCCCGATCTTTACGTTGATACGCTGATACTCTGTCCCGGCTCCAGTAAAGCATTTCTACCTGTCCAGCATAAAATAAACAAAACATTTTCTTTTGCCCTGCTGCCTGGGCTGTCCTGTGCGAGGTAGTCAGCTTTGTTCTTCTTTGAAAGACAAACACGCATGTGTTTGGGTCCCAATAGTCATGGATCGGCTTGCAGCCGCTGTTGCCTCTATAGTTCAACATAGTACCAATTCCTTGGTTTTCGCTGTGATTCTACCACCTATCAGAGTTTGTAGCATCATTAAATTCATTGAAAAAGCGTTCCTAGGCAACTATGTCGCTTCTGTTATCAAGCATTTTCTGTCATGTTTGGCCTAGACGAAGTTATTGCACCTGAGTGAGAATCTTTTCCTCTTGGTAGAAAAGAGAGAACTGATTAAAGCTGTGCAATATTTCTGGCAGCCATGTCCTTGATATTCCAGGCACCAGGTGGTTGCGAACGCTGACGCCATCAAACGGCAAAGTCAGAAACGAAACGCCATCACACATATACATATCGAGGGTAAGCAACAAATTCTTGATTATGCGCTCTCTTTCACTTTGCATGCTCTAATTAAAGACTCCACTGTCATTATTAAAAAATAATCTGATGATGACAACATTCATTATCATCATCATCAATTCCGTAACTCAAGAGGTCGCTGGGGCACCACAAATGACTGCACAACCAATTCCCTCCATCTTTCCCTGTTCTCTGCTGCCCTTTGTAAATCTCCAAACCTCATTCCTTTCCACTCTTTAATGTTGTCTTCGGACATCTTTTTCTGTCTGCCTCTTCTTCTGCAACCTCGCACTGTGCCTTGTAATATTGTTTCTGCCAGTCCATATGATCTTGAGAATGATCTTACCACTTCACTAAAACTCTTGCTCGATATTCATCATAAGCTGTATAAGATGACAACATTCTTCTCCCACCCAAATGCAAGCAATGAATGTCAAATGGACCAATCCTCTAGTTGGACAGGTGGTTCTAGAACACGATGATCCGCACATGATCTGGTACCCATGTAAGGCTCTGAGTGATTAAATTCAGGCCAGGATGGTGCAACTTCTCGGATTAGCATGGCAGAAATGCATTTTCTCTGAGATCGACAACAACTAGCGCGAATGCAGTTAATGTATGTTGCGACGGATATAATAGAATGGATACGCTCAAAAAGGTATTACAGGCTGATACTCCCGGTATGGCTCCAAAATACAACGTGACGGGTCAGCATCACGCTTTCTAACCCAAACTATCAGCTCGTTCTCGCAAATCTTGCTCACATATTTGGATTCTAATGACACAGTTTTTACAGAGCTGGCAACACGGCAACCAATACCCATGCGTTTATCAAAGTGCCGCGGTTTTATGTCAAAGCTCGCGAGGTAAACACTAAAGATCTGGCTCGATATTCATCATAAGCTGTATTTTGTCTCTCAGAACGACAAACACGACAGAACCATTCGAACTACAGTTTCCTAACTCAATGCATACTCCCAGTTCACCTCCATCATACGATGCTGTATTTCAATAACAGGCGACCATAACATTGCAGGCAACCTTCCTGTATGCTAAGAAGAAGATCATAAGAGAAGTTCCAGTAAGGGATAAAGACAACAAAAGTATTTAATAAAAGTAACAGAAGAATGAAGATCGAAAGATGTCATCTGTACAAATATTCAATCGGTTAAAATATACATATGGCAACATCAATGAAACACTCTTTGTTTGCACTCATATATAGTAAACAGTAGAGACTGGGGTTAAATTTTGATGGCTTATGACGACATCATTTTAATAAAGTGTTTCCAAACAACATGATCTTTTTCAGTGATTGAAAAAGTGGAACTCAAACAACTGCCCTAAAAGTTGATGATTTTTATTTATTCCATTTGATCAAGGTTACCGATGTGGTGGGAGATAACGGCAAAACAAGTTAAGAGACGAAAAGAACCTACTCAAGTATTTCCTGATAGTTAAAAGCTACATAATTATCAAAATGTCTTCATACGCACAATTAAATCTACTAACATTCACTTTATTCAAGATGTTATTTCTTGTACTAGCTTTTCACAGTGTATTGTAATCATATTATACATGCAATACTAAACTATAAATGTCCATATAAGTATAAATATTATTTTCACGTTGTCAGTTTAATAGTCTTTAGCATTATGATAATGGTAATAAAAAATGACTCTTTGCTTGAATATTTTTGGAAATTTCATTACAGAATAAAAGGCTGGTATACCATGGGATTCACTAATGATCATTATCTGCTGTAAATATGCATTCGAAGACATCATGCTTTAGGCTTTGAACTTGACATAGCTCAGCAATTATCTGGCAAGTACTATAAGTCACCCCTATATATAGCTTTCGGCTTTAGCCATGTAACAGTAATGGACCAATCGGATTTAGCAGAACGAATCCACCAACCAAGAAATGTGACAAATTGTCAAACTTCTATAGGTGGCTATTCTTACGCAAAAGACTGTAAATGGATACGTTTCAGCATATTTATAGGTTACTGCATTTGTACGGGAAAATATGAACGAGATTTTCGGATGGAAATATTGCACGACCTTGGAAGTGCAGTATATCCATCCGACAAAACGAGTTCCTATTTTCCCATACAAATGCAGTAACCTTTTCATTATATGCTCATTTTTTATTCTACCTAAGGCTAAATTATATAAACAAAAATACACTACAAGAAACAAAGTAACTGAATGTATGCCGTATTCCAAACTAAATACACAAGCGCAGATTCATCATTACACAACAACAACATTATTAATACGCACATAACTCCGCCCAAATAAGGTTGAACTTAGTCGCGCGCTAGACATAGCTTTCGGAAGAAAATGGCTTTTTGATGTACTTAAAATTGAAATTTATAGTCATGTTGTGAATGAATGCGCATTGCAACAACTTTTCCATTTGATCTGGAATGAACAGATTTTGGTATTTTTGTTGATTCTACGAAATTTGGTTATTATGGACTGGATTTATCTGTGCCAATTCTACATGAAATACATCCAATTTCAGCAGCGTGTTAACATCTTCAAGTGTGTTTCTGTTCTGTCATTGAATGTTTGAAATCATAATGGGGGAAAAATATAAAGTCTTTCAATTGCAATTATCAAAAGAACGCTATGGAATATAATGTTTATTTCATTTTGAGTGCAGTAAGGAGGATGTACTTTTTCTGCATTTGGAATACAGTACAATTACGAAATGTGTAATCAAGCTTGAGAACCCATGACATGGCTCATGTAATTCGGATTTGCAGAAGTAAGAAAATACATTTTGAGGAAATTCAAGATGTAAAACTGTAAGTATATTTTTTTGCCATTCTTATTACCAGCTAAAGAAGACAGTTTATGCCTTGTCACTTGCATGTTATTTGTAAGGACCCTGTCTGACGTCCATAGCTAGCCTAAATCCTAAATCAAAAACTTTAACAATTGTCCACCCCTGTCCCCTTTTGGTTCACTACTAGTTATGCCCGAGTCTGTGACTTAATATGGCAAATTGGCCACTTTTCATTTTCCATTTTCGCCTTTTTTGTAAAGTCATAAAAAAAAAAATACTGTCGCTTCCGATACGCCTGCAGCTTGCACAGTAGAAATCGTAAATTCCCACTGCCACTGTCATCATCGAGCGCATGCTTTGCTGCGTACATTCCTAATCCAACAACAATGTGAGGCAGCCATATTCAGTGTCACAAAATGCACAATGACATCAGCAACGAAGAACCTGTTGATTATTTTCATCATATTACTGCCGCAAAAAATAAAAAACATTGGTGTCTAAAATTTTATTAGACCTGTTTTATTTTAAAGAATAAAAATTTAAGCAACCAAAGTGGAGATACAATTGCGACAAGTATGATTAGAAAATAAAGAAAGGTTAAATGCAGAGCTCAGGCGGCTAGGTTTTATTGTTGAACCAAGACGAAACCAAAGTGTGTTCATCGATAAAAACGAATATTCGCGTGATCAAATCAACGCGGCACTAAACCGAAGACATAGTCGCAAGATCATGATTTTTATTACATGACTAAAAGAAATGAAAACTCTCTTTGGAAAAATTAAACTTGATGAATTTTCTGTTCAAAACCATATTTTCTGTTTATGACGCACTTCTTGACAGCATCATCTCCAAAATATAGTTTGCTTATGCCTTGAAAGAATACAGAAAGTATGGCTGTATCTACAAAACTCAATGCCATGCTTTCCAGGCAGACTAACTAATGAGCTAAAGCCAGTTTGCGCTGGTGGCTAAGTAAGCCAATTATCCGTACCGATGGATTGCAAGTCAATAATTTTCATTATCCTGTAAACTAAAAATAACTGTAAAAAAACAGCAACGTGCCTCCATCTCTTTCCGTTTCAGTTTCCGCTTCATATTTTTACCAAGCATATTTTGTATATATTCCAATACCACACTTGCAACATGAGAAAACGTAATACTTTTCTAAGCTGTGCCGCAAGAACATTACAATATTCATTAATACACTCCTTTCACGATTTCTAAACTTTCCAATGTAAGCCAAGCAAAAGTGTTTGTAGCAACATGCATTATGTGAATTAAATTATTCCAAAACACTTCTCAATGGCGGCAAATTACATATGATGTTTCTTTCTCGACTTGACAGAAAAGGCCAAGGATGTTTTCATTGAACAGTTTCTATCAAAATCAATATTTTGTATCTCTGCAAAGACCCGGATGTCAACACTTTACAATATAGCCATCCTTTCCTCATGCAGCCATACATATTTTGAACTAGACTTAAAAGAAATTTATATTTGAGTCAAACATGTGCATATGAAAGGCAATAAGTGGTCAGTGTTCCGTAATGCTGTCAAGTGTTCTCCGTATTGTTTTTTTTTTCGGGGACGGATGGATGCGATGAAGGAGTTTCTTGCTTATTTTGTCTTTCCTTGGTCATAATATCATTTACTTAAAGCTTATCTGATAGCATAGTTTGATCTTTCTTTTCTCGCATTCATATATGTAACAGTATGCACAAAGGTAATATGTTAGAATAAATATCGGATACATGGAATGAAATTAAGTGTGATGGTAGAGATGAGCTTTCTGAGCCCATTTGTCACATCTTTCGACAGGTACTAACTATTTTCTGTATATATAACACGCTTATGGCTGTAATTAAAAGGAAACACTTAAAAACAATAGTGCATGATGTTGTGAATCCAACCCAAGAGCTTTTGGAATCCACCGATTCCTTTCTCAAAGCAACAAAGCTACATTGGATGATTATGCAAATGAGACATGGACAAATCACAAAACCAGAATCTGCTTGGTGTTTGGTTACAGATATCTGAAGAAAAAAATACAGTAAAAATGGGACCGCTCCGGTGGCTTAAGTGGTTTGAGAGTCCGTCTCGGAGATCGCGGGTTTGAGCCCCCGACGAATCATACCAAATGCTTATAAAAATGGTATTAACATCTGTCTCGCTTGGCGCTCAACATTAAGAGATCAGTGTTAGGACTGGACGGCCTGGTGTCAGGATAATGTGAATAAGTGGGACATAATGTTATATGTCTGTGGCATGATGCATCAGTGCTTGAAATCACAATAAACTGCTACAATGAAGATTTCTAGCGATATGACTGCAAAATTATTAAAGCTACGATACTAATGCAATTCACACCTACATAATAAAAGTGAGTCAAATGAAGAAGGTTCTACGGTGTTATGTTGTTACGATGCATCTCAAGCAGACACTCACAAGGCGGAAAGTGATTCGAGCAAACGAATCGCCATCTAAGGTTTTGCACTGTTATCTGTCAGTTTTAATTTCATATTCTTACTCGCAAGGTTTCTCTACCGAGTGAATCAAACACTGGCGTGAAGGTGGCTTGATAATCCATGTTTATCCCTATTGCCAAGGACCTCAGGACAACAGTCGTCTACTGAAACGGTAAATAAACTCACGGCATTATGACAGCTAAGGAGCTTCCTCAGCATTCACACGATCAACAGTAATGATGTCACTCCTGAAGGTCTTTCCAAAAGAGAGACTCGTACGATTGCGGATATCCAATTCTGCAGCCGAACCATGAAACCGTACCCCTGTGAGCACAGTCCGAACCATACTAAACATATGATTACAAATAATCAATGATATGCGGTACCAAAGTTCCAGAGCACAAACAAACCAGTTCTAATCATGTTGGATGGTCCACCTATCAAATCTTCTAACTGACTGTCGTGTACTAAGACCAGTCTTTCATCGATTCCTAATATACACTGATCTTCATAAACTGATCCTTGAATATATGCATGATCAGAACCTAGAAGACTATTACTGATAATATGCTGGTACCTACAGGACAACGCATCTCTGCTGAAACCCAAAGTAGTTCATTACCTCAGCACCCATACTAAATTTTGCAAAATATTTTGTTGCTACCAGACCATGCAGTCTGACACTTCATCCTCGCATCTATATCACCGCTTATTTAATATACTACAGTGACACAAAACCGTTCACTAGCATATAACCAATCACAACTTTAAATGTCACATTTCACCTTTAAATCAAACTCCAAAGGCAGAATCTTATGTAATAAACACTCAATATGAATGATTCAAATTGGCTATTTAAAAGCTATGGCGTTTTTTTTTCAGAGCTGCTTCTCTACAAGCACACAAACCAACTCTAAGTTACACAACTCTTGCTCAAGGCAGCAAGCAAATGACTTCTAACTAACGTTTCTTGAAGTTAGTATTGCCATGAAGAATCCCAATCAATTTGTCAAATATTAAAACAATAGTGGCATCTGCTTTCGCATGCGAATATCACAATCAAATAACAATTATAACATGTACAGTAAACTCATGGCACTGAAATGAGTTACCCGAGCGGTTTTCTCTAGTCCACCCGCTGAGACAACAACGTTCGTAATCCAACCATTCAACACCAACAGGAACACAACGGTTGCCCACCCCTTTTTTTACTGACAGCTTGTGAGGGGAAGTGAGGGGGGATGGCTGTCAGAAAGTTCATATTTATCAATCAAACATACTAAACAACCTACACAACCTATTCATGAACCCCAAATGGAAGGTAACTCGTTACAAAATCATATTGGTTATGTTGGCTTTGGATAGCGGAAAGATTACAGTCCTCACTCTCCTTGACTTGTCTGCAGCATTTGACACAATAGACCATGATATATAACTTCGCCGTCTGCAGCATGTATTTGGCATTCACGATACAGCCTTACTATGGTTCAAGTCCTACTTGGTCAACAGGACACAAATTGGAAATCACTCCAGCCCAGTTGATCTATGTTGTGGTGTTCCACAGGGGTCTGTTCTTGGACCTGTTCTCTTCAGTCTATACACTCAGCAACTCTCAAGTGTCATAGATCATCATCCAGTGTCTCACCAATTGTATGCTCATGACACCCAAATATACAAATCTAGCCACCTAACTGAAGCTGAAGCTACCATCCAAGGTGTAGAGAGGTGCATTTCAGATGTGAAATCATGGATGACATGTAACATGCTGCAGATGAATGATGATAAAACTGAAGCCATTCTGATTACAACACAAAGACTTTCTCATTCACATCCTTTACCTCAGACAATAAATATCAGCAACACCAACATTAAATTCACACAGTCATTACGAAACCTAGGTGTTACTCTTGACAGTACTCTCTCATTACACCAACATGTCATGAACATATGCAAGGCTTCATATCTTGAGCTGAGACGCATCAGCTCCATTCGCAAGTATCTTTCAGTTGATGCCACTAAAACACTTGTGTGTTCCTTAGTACTTTCAAGACTGGACTATTGTAACTCAATTATGTCTGGTTCGTCTCAATATCTACTCCAGAAACTTCAAAAAGTTCAAAACACAGCTTCTCAGATCATCATTAGAGTACCACGATCAGAGCACGCCTCCCCTCTGCTCTGTACCCTACACTGGCTATCCATTCAATCCAGAATTAAACACAAAATTTGTTCTCTGTGCTACGTTTCACTAACGGGCTCCAGTCCAACATACCTATCCGACCTCACCCATGTGTACACACCAGCAAGATACTTACGCACCTCTTCTGAAACTCGTATTCTCATTATTCCCACTATGAAAATGAAATCATATGGACAACGCTCTTTTGCATACCAGGGCCCAGCAACGTGGAACGAATTGCCCACTAAACTTAGACACAAAGACACAGTGATCTCATTCAAGAGCGCTCTTAAAACCCACCTATTTCAGCTGCAAGAACAGACTTAAAGACCTAATAATGTTTCATTACCTTAAATATTTACAGCATTTTCTCTGTTTTCTAATTTCGTGGTGTTTGTTTTTATTTTGTAATCATATCATTATATATGTTTTTTAAGTGTTGTCAAATGTTGTAAAGCGCTTAGAGCTTCTAAAGATTAGGCGCTATACAAAGTCCTCATTATTATTATTATTATTATTATTATTATTATTATTATTATGTCAATTCATCCGTGAGAGATTGTGGGATTTCAATCTTGTCTTTCTATTGTGGGATTACAGTCTTGTGTATTCTAGCTATAAATGCAGTTCAACTGATCTCGTGTCTCGTTTAAAAAATGTTTCTGACTGATCTCATTTTAGGAAGCAAAATTGGCCTCTATTATTAAAACCATACTCTATTAAACTCCTAAATTATATCCTACCGGTAACAACATCAGATCAAAGCGAACTATATCTGCTCACATTTAAATGGAAATTAAAACAAAAACATTGCTCTTCTTTAATGCATTAAATGTTGCGAGGTTCGGAGAAAACTTCCAAGCAACTTTTTCCTTCAAGTTGCCATGTTGAATAGCCTGACTTAATTTTTTTTTAAGAAACACAAAACCCAATATAACACTGCCAGTAGTGCCGATGGTCGTAATCGTGGTGTTTATAACGGTCGTGATGAGATAAGTAGATATTTGGGTAGTGATAATATAATAATTTTGATTTTTTTTTACCAATGCTATTTGTCTAATTAATTAATTAATTTGTGATGTTTGATGGGCTGATTGGTTGATTGATTGATTGATTGATCCATCGATTCATCCATACATCCATACCTCTTTTGTATTGATTCACTGTTTCAAGGCAAGCAGAACCTATGAGAGATAGCTGCTAAAATTAGTAAATAATCAAGTGTTAATATAATAGCGAGAGAGAGAGAGAGAGAGAGAGAGAGAGAGAGAGAGAGAGAGAGAGAGAGAGAGAGAGAGAGAGAGAGAGAGCTGTCTCATGAAGAAGAAGTTGTATAACTTTGCTGTACAACTTGCGGTGGTGGGAAAAGGTAATATCAAGTATTTTTAAACATATAAAACATTGATCTATTGCCTTCTTTGAATCTCATTGTACTCCATTTGTGTATTGTATTGTATTATCGTAGGTAAGATAACGAATAATTGAAAAAAAAATTCAAAAGTGGTATATTTTCTGTATTGTAGTCAAGATTATGAACCATCGTTCATAGCGTTTCAATGTTTTGCTTTTTTGAATTATTGTGAACATTTTCGAAACTGTGTTCAAAGTTCAACTCTACGTGGATCTTTATGATTTTGTGAAGTTACCTTCTCAGGTGATTTACTAACTTTGTTTTAAATTTAATCTGGGTCTTGCTCACGTTCCATTTAATTTTAAAGTTCATTTGAAAAGTTCCGTACTCATAAATACATGTGATAAACGTTATTTCTTATTCCATTTCTAGATGTTAGAAATGACTTACGATGTTACCTCGAGTTGTGAAAACTCATTTGAAATTTAGTTTGGGGGTGAATAAAATCAGCGTATACAGTGCTTTGTACTAGATGTCGTGAAGAGACAGACATTAGATATGAGGAAGAGAAACACGCAGTTTTACAAAATGAACAGTTACCATAAACATTTGTCATAATGAATGCAAAAGAATCCATAAAGAAATGGAGAGTAGAAAACAATAAATTGCAACCTCTGAAAATGATTTTAAACTTTTACGAGCAATGGCATTTGCAACCTTTTCAGATGTCATTTTTTTATTTGTATCTCTTCCATTTTTCCAAAGCTTTTAACCTACATTTTCCTGTTTGTCTCTTTGTAAGTTCCATTTCCAATTGCTGTATTAAATTCTTACTTAAGTTCTTCAGTTTCTGTAAAAACTGAGCTTTTATTATTTTTCCTTCGATAAATTAAAATTATTTTTCTTATCGTTTTTAATAGTCAAATCATGTTTGTTATAGCCTGACATCTCATCCTACACAATAATGTGGTTGAAAGTAAAAGCCTTTATATATTCATTTGCACACAATGAATACCTGTCTTCTCAGGTAAATAGCTTGGGTAGGTACCAGGGGGATTTTAAAATGAAAGAATTTTTAAAAATTACATTTTGCAACGATGATGATAAAGGACCTACACTATTTCAACTTGATGATACTCTAAAGCTATCAATTGTGTAATTTTTGGTCAAACAATACATGTTGATTCTGAAATTACAGCAGATGGTTGGACGCAGATCAGCTAGCAAGATAAAGGAAGTCATAAAGGAGAGCCTAAAATAAAAGGAGCACGAAATAAATTAATCATAGATAGCTTAAAAACTAAACCTGGAACACTGTTTTCAAACGCCTACTGGAAAATTAGCTCCAATGTCAAGGAAAAAGACGTAAGAAGAATGAAAGTGCCAAAGAAATATCAGATGCTACAGATAGTTTTTTTTTCTCCTTTAACCATGTTTAACGTGATAAATAGAAAATTGTTGCTACCCGTTGAGCGATCTGTTTACGATTTAGAATTGATTTGCAACCTAACTAACCAATACAGCCTGCTATTGTACAAACAACCAATGCAAGTACAACAGATGTAGAGATGCAAGATCTGGATCGTATTTATATACAGTTCAGAAATTATATGGCATTTGAATTTTGTTGATTAAATTCAAAGGGCACTACATTCACGTGCAGATCAAAAATAAAAGTCATGTATGCAAGAAAATCAAAGGCAGATTATGGGATGTAAGACGCTTCTATTATTGGGCCCTGTAAATAGAAGCTTTGAAAATAGAAATCGTGCATCACGACGAACTATCGGGGCTTGATGAAGAAATTAACCAAGAAATACGTGATCATTATAAAAAAACTACTACGATAAACGACAAAGATAAAAGTATGTGGTCGATTAAAGTGCCAATATTTGCTGGGTTAACATGGAAACAAAGACATAATAAGTTTTCATCTCGGAGAAAGACAACAATTGTTATTAAATGAATCACAGGCAATATTAACTGCTGATGCTACACAACTACAACATCAACACTTGTTCTTTCTGTAGCAAATTTGATTTTAAAAAATGTTGCTTTTACCCTTACTTGCATTCAAAATTGCTTTTGATGAGTTTGTCCTTTTTACTCCAGTCCCTTCTCCAAATCCATGCACATCATTTCTTTGGACAAAGTAAAATGGCTTGAAAAGGTTAGATAATTACCTCAGTATGCGAGTGAAGTAACAGCAACACTACCTGAAATTAGTTGTGCTGTGACAACTGGGTTATTTTAGAGTATTCGGTAGATTGTTAATTTGCTAGCTAATCGTGTCATATTAATTATTTCGGCTTTAATGGGCTTTCTACTTGAATTGATGTAAACAAAGCAAGGAGTACGTATGGGCAGATAGGCACACGCGCATAATGCGATTGGAAGTTCATAAACTATTTCAAAAACTAAATCACAGCTGTTTCTGCAACCATTGGTATTAATATAAATAAGTGTTTTCTTATCTTATCGTCAAAATTATTTGGTGAGTTTTGGCGTTTGATCCATCTACCACATTGTGTATCTTACATATTGTTTATCAGCCTTTAGTACATCGTTCTTTGTTACCTCATTAGTGATGGCATGGTTTAAACCCAGTTTAAACGGGTTTCTGTGTTCCAATAAATTGCTATGATATCCGACAACATTAGTCTGGTTTCACTCTTTAATCCGCTAAGTATCGTTGTAATTTGACTGTAATGTTTTCATTTGCGTCACGAACAAACTATTCTAAAATTAATATCTCTGTTAACATTTTTAACAACATGAAATACTGCCGCAACAGACTATGTAATAGATGTTCTTTTCATAATATAACTGTGGACCTAATATAAACTCAAAGTTGTCATCTCCCTTAATGCTGCCATATATTTATTTTGCTTCGGGCGTCACTGTAAGGGATATGTTCACTTGGTACTTCGTCTCTGAAAGAGAAACGTACTTTTGGTACATCATTTATTTTAATGGAATCATTTGTTCAGATAGTTTCCAAAAGAGACACATTTCATCATACCCTTTGCATTAAGCTAGTACATATGTTGTACGGTACATTTGATTGGTGTTCAAGAGCTTTTAAACTTATATATGCCAGATAGAGATGCAATTGTAGTAGTTTAAATGTTGATTAGGGTCCAGTGATCCTAACACAGGACCGGTTCTGTTCACGTCGATTCCAGTTTAAAGCTTCTATACTCATTTTCTTTGACATTTACCAGAGAGACACGAGAACAATAAAAAAGCAAAATTTATTAATTGTCTGCTTATTGTAGAATCGTTGAATGATTCAAGGGCATTATTTCACAGGCAACTATAACAAATGTCTGGCACACTTATGGAACTGTCCAATGACTAGAGAGCATTATTTTAAAAAAATGTTAAAAGAGCTAGCATTATTGTAAAATTGTAAATTATTTCCGACTTCTGTAGGCGTACGAGGATATTTCTAGCCTTTCTGTAGATGTAAATTAGTACTATCTTCTACATAAGGAGCTGAAAGAGAACACGAAATAAAATGCAAGATTTTACACAACATAATTAATAGCGCAAAATTACATTGGGATAACCCGTACAGCCTTAGAGAAAATATAAACATTTTGCCTGAAAGCAATAATCTCGGTATCAACGGATATGGTGTATTTGTTTACAAGTTTCGATCAGATATGAATATGGTCAAAGCTGCTTGTGTTGCAAAATAACTTTTAAGAGAATAAAATCTGTTTTTATTTTTTTATTTTAAACATTAGGAAAGATATCATGCAATGTTCACTCTGCACCATTGTCGCTAAATAAGCGAGTCTGCTATCCGGCAATTTACTATCCAGTTTTGGATATTATCCATACGCCGACCTACTCTGAGGTCACGTCTGTATGTTAAGAGCAACAAATTAGTTCCAGACACATGGCTCCATTACTTTGTTAATCTTTATGTCTTACTGAAGTCAGTCTAATACATCTCTTGGAAGAAATGTTAAACTAAGCACAATTGTTTCAAAAAAAGTTAATATCTGTTTATGCAAAGCATAAAATTTCTCGATGCCGATTGGAGCACTTCCGTTGTCAAATCTTTATTTTCTGAGGTGTGTAATTTTGCACGCTGTAAAGCTCGTCAATTTAGTGGGTAAGTAAATCTTGTCTGTAGTTCGCAATCCCATAATGCCTAAATAGATGTGATCGAATTAAAAAAAAAACACCGGAACTTATAACATTGAAATATTCAACTTTAGCCCTAATGATCAAAATAATTGCAATATGAGAATGGAATAAATTATATATTTGAGATTGATTAATATACAAATTTGTAAGGCAAAATTTACTGATCAACTTGAAGATCTTGCAAATTTTCGAAAGTCAATCTACAACAATCGGCAAAATCAGAGATAGAAATTTTAGAAAAGTACAGGTGATTCGGTAGTTGATTTGGACTGAACCATATATATGGCAAAATTTGACATAATCTGAAATCATTCATACTTTTGAAATGTTTGATGTGGAAAAAAGCAACGATCAAATAGTTAGATGACATACACGACGCTTTAAGAGAAAAATATAAAGATATTAAATATCAACAGATACAGCATGATCTCGGAAAGGAGCTTTACAATAAATTTTAGGAGTTGCTGGAAATAGAACATAACGAATACTTGTTAATTTACTCAGGAAAATCAATCTGTAGTTGAAAGTTTTAACAGAACCACAAGACTACGATAATGATGTATTTCGGTCAAAATAAAACCAGTATATGGCTGAAGTTCCACCAAAGCTAGTTAAGAGATACAATAACATTCACCACACGTCAATAGCTTTGACTCCAGTAGAAATAAACAAGCAAGAAAACATCAAAAATATTAATCAATACTTCTGGTTTTCTGGCAACGAATACATCTGGAATGCCTATATTTAACATACATGAAAAAGAATTTCGAAACGATGATGTTAAACTACTATAATTGCATCTCTATTTGGTTAAAATAATACTAATTTTAAATGACTTCGTGGAAAATAATGGGGTGCCATTTCAATATTGGATCGAATTTCCATTTTGAACCATCCATGGATGCGGATTCATGTCATGGCATTTCAAAACGAGAGAATTTCAGCATTTAACTTCACTGTATTGGGAAAGAACGAAGTAGAAAAGAGTTTGAGCCTGTAATGCATAAAAGTTATGAGAGGTCTATGATGAAAGAGAATTGTTTGATACTTTCTCAAAATCAGGAGGAAATATTTCCAACATTTCTGGCGGGAATATAAGTTAACAGTTCTGTACAATATAGTAAACGTTTAGAACATTATTCTAGATTTCAATGTTTTCCACCCAGTTTTGAAATAATAAAAAACCGTTTCCCTCAACACAGATTGACATGCCTGAAACTATTCTGGCCGCTTACATGACAGCCATTTTCGGTCTACATGCATTAAGGTCAATTCGTTTTGCCCCACTCTTCGAAAGCATATTCAACCAAAATTCTAATGGTTTTCAGCTAAACTTTATTTAGAGTTTGCTCGAAGCTTGGCCTGTTGCCTGTTTGCAATACTAATAGGATTATTTGTATGTACTGTACATTTATATTTAGGAGTTATGCCAAGTGTTTGTTGTAATGAACCAAACTGATAGTGTTTTAATTCATTGTCAGAAATGAGTTACGTTTGTCATGATACATCGTATATAAGTTCCAAGGCTGAAACCAGGTAAACATCGCGTGATCTAAATGGAGGTCATGGGTTTTTTAATAGGCTAGGCTGACCTAATTCTTGATAGCTTATGTAACCCACGTGACCCTGTTTACGATTTAGATTATGGATATCAGACGCTATCTAACGTATATTGGTAATCTATATGGTGGAATTATAGGTAAAATTAGGCATTCTTAGTAGTACCACCAGTATTGGAAGTTATTTAATTATACTGAAAAGATTGATTCATTGATTTAATTTAATCATTCGTTGCCATTACAATCCTCGAAATATTCAGGTTAAGTGGAATAATAGCTGTACGAAATTACTATGAATTCATTTAAAGACTATTTGGATTTGTAGCTGTCAGGGATTACTGTTAATTCATTTAAAGACATTTTGGGATTATATCATAGTTAATCTTCTGTACTGCTGATTCGTCAACATTGCTAATCATCATTTGGAATAAGTTTGGTTCTCATTTGGATTACTCGATACTTTTGGAAATAATACAACATTTAGGACTGTATGATTTCATTCACCATGCTGTGAAATAAATTTACTTTTTCACTTTGCAATTTAGGGAAATAAATTATATTTTCAGTTATACAAAATTTGTTAGTTTTCGCTCTTTCTTGTTACTTATTTCAAGACCTTACAATCTTAAAATATATAAACTAGTGCTGTCAATTTCTCACCAGCACAAGCGAGGTAATTACATCTTCTGGTCTTGCAGATCGTGCAAGTAATTGGCTGAGAAAATGTATAATTCTATCAGATCATGTTACTATGACCTTAGTATTTTTGGAAGCAAATTCACATTATGATCAAAGAGCAGTTCCAATGAGCTGTATAAGTGGTGGCCAATTGGAGCAGGGAAGGTGGTATGTAGGCACCAC